>VMYD01000305.1:0-249693 GCA_007663325.1 Eucalyptus pauciflora | reverse complement strand
GGGATACGGCCCCCTTATTTATAGTCTTCATCCATGGCTATACAATGATTGCCTTACCTAAATGCGAGGCTAAGGTTTCCAATAGAAAAACCCCACCCGGCTTAACTAAAGTTTGGGTGGCAAGTCTACTTATATGATGTGTCCTTAGTATAATGATTATGGAACAAGTGCTCCAATGAATGAGCTTCAAGTGGCCCCTATGAGAATAGCCAGGGCACAAATGGCCCGATGAAAATTTGCCACAAGAAGTTATTTAAATGGAGGTGAAGAGCTCCTCTTCTTTGGCCAAGTGTGTGCATATATCATCAATACATTGATGAAATATAGGGATGAGTCACCCAAAACATTAATGAACTATAGTTGAAATTGATGATACCATGCATGATGTAAAAGCCAACCAAATCAAATATCTCAAATCGAAGCATAGGTTTAAAAATTTTGGTAGAGAAAAGAAAAGTGGCGTGCCAATTGAAAAGATATAGAGATTTAGGGAAACTGATATTCATTCTAAACATTGGTAAGTTTGAAAATATTTTAAATCTACTAAAATTATTAATGAAATTATTAATGAAAATATCAAAATTAGGAAAATCCCAATCCAATAAATTCGAAATATGGATATCATAAAATATGAAATTCAAAGCATATCAATCCCTTTTTACAATTGATATGATTGTAACGATCACGGAAAATCATGTTAAATACTTTTATGAAACGTAGAAAATTCAGAATGTCACAATTAACATGATGTTTTGGCTTATTATGTTTCGTTTGTTCTTACTGTGTCTTAAGTGCATCCGATTTAAGTATTTTTATTTAGTAAATGTACTTGTATACTAATATATAGTATTATGTCATTATCAAGGCACGAAACTTCTTCGATACAAATGAGGTGCAATTAAAATAAAGAAATAATGAAGAGAGGAAGGAGAGGGACAAGCAATAAGTAAGTAGCAAAATGAATAGAGAGTATAAGAAAATACTCCTTTCAATCAGATCAATCCCTTACAAATAACAATCCTATGTGTCAACCTTAAAGGTGATAATAGGGAACACATTTGTGCATGCGAGAATTAACATTTGTGAGATTTGTCTATGAACTTGAATTAATGGAACAGTCACGTTGGATACTTTTATATAATTTATCCACGGATCATATTGAACAAATTATAAATTTATGGATCACATTGCACATTGAAATAAAGTTCAAGGACTATAATACATATTGAATTAACGTATAAACCCCTGAACTTTGGCTCAATCAAAAGATTTGTCTACTTAAATATTCTTGAAGAAGAAAAAAATATATTGTGTTCCTTAAAATAGGAGCTCCTCTTTATTTAATATAATAATGATATAGATTAAAATCATACACGTATGATAGAAAGGAGGTAAGGAATATGATTACATTTGTTGACATGATAATCTACCAACAATAAGTGAATTTCCTCATATTACAAAATCTTCAGTTTGTTATATCACTAAAGTTTTGAACTGAGAGATAATGATCAATTTCACCTAAATGATTGTTCCTCAACCACATCATCTGATGGTGAGTTTTATTGAAAAACTGTATGCAACTCAAAATCACCACATGACCTTATATTTATTTGAGTCAATAACTTACCATAACATTAATATTCTTAGTAAATAATTTGTAATGCTTTCATTTCAAACCTTTATGATAGTATATAATACGTATTAGTTTATTGAATATTTAGTTGCATATTTAAGGCCAAAATTAATTATGATTATATTCAAATATTTTTGCAATGACGTTAAATTTTTTGCCTATAAAAATCAATCAGTCTGCTTGTTATGTTGGAGTAACTAAGTGGTTTTTATACATATCTGAAATTATAATCTTGATTTAGATTATAATTTCAAAATTTTCAAATAACTTTATTTTTTTTCCTTGGACCTAATGGCTTTTCTGTTTCTCTTTTAATAATTTCAATCATCTAATGATTTTTTTGTAATCTTTGACGTCTAATATCATTTTTGATGATATTTTAAGTGTTTTTTTTTTTTTTGAAATATGCTGATTTTTCATGGCCTTTTTTTTTTCTTTTCTTTTGCTTCTTTGCTCAATTTTGTCTTGTGTAGTGGCCCCCTTTTGGTCTTTCAGTCATTTGACTAGTTACCAATTCGGTTGGCCTTAATTTTTCAGTTAAATCAGATACATGTGCCTTCAATAGTTTGCAAAATGGCTAAATTTGATTAAAAAGAAAAGGGAATCTCTCTTCACTGTGATCACTATACATCTGTATATAAAAATTAACTGATCACCTGATGTTAGAGATCGAGCTCTCTCCGATGTCCAGTCGCAAAAGGAGTTCCAAGAATTTAGATCTTAATCGATAGATGTCATCATCATCAATATGTCTTAGTTCCAATGCCGAAATGAAGGGCACCCCCTGGCCAGTTTCGACGAGACACACTTGTATATCATCTGCCGGGGACACGTACATGATTTCTTGATCATCACCATCCAAGTCGCTCATAAACGTGGTCCAATAATTAACACCAATGTATAGGTCAAATGAAGGAGTCTGATTCTTTTCATCATAGTTCCCATACCAAAACGATGCCCTAATCAAGTAGTTGTTGTTCTTGCCTTGCTCTGGTTTTAAAGTGTAACAATTTCTCTTTCCATCGGGAAAACTTCTTAAATTATTCCAGAACTGTCGATAGCCTTCATATATGTACGTCGTGGATATCTGCTTGTTTTGTCCAGAGTCTATGAACCCTTCATCGGTTTCGTATCTTATTCCGATGTCATGCTCAGTATATGCATTAGTTGCCCCACAATCAATACTAATAAAACCTTGTAAGTTCAGAGAAAAAAAGAACTCAGTGAAATAGAAAAACGATTTATCTTATTGGATTGTTGGAACAAGTCCCTGTGTATCTCGATTATTTGCATAGTTCAATAGTTATTGTTACTAATGCGTCGATGATTTGACACTTAGATCAAATGAGTCTGAATACAAAGAAGAGACCGATTGGTTTCAATAGAAGGTCATGACTAATTGAGGGGTACGCAGACAATGAGATAGCCAACATTTCTTGACGTCATAGATAGGACAATGACACTGTACGAAGCTTAAACCACGAGACAGGAAAAATATCATGCTGTTGTGGGGAGAAAGGGGAGAAGAAAATTGGCGTTGAGGATGTCTACAATTTAGATTTCTCCTCGCCTATCTTATAAAGAGTCTAATTTGTTCTGAGATTTTAACTCATATTTCTCCCTCCTTTTTCTCTCCTTATAGTCCAAGCAAAGCATGCAAACTCTAAATCTTTTAGCATCTCACGCAAACTCATGGGAACCGAAAAACTTTTCTCTTAGCATCTCATGCGAACTCAAAAACTTTTCTCAACGTTGAAGCGCACGCATGAGAGAGAGAGAGAGAGAGAGAGAGAGAGAGAGAGAGAGAGAGACCTGGAATATGTTGGGCTTGAACCAAAGGGACTAGTGCTGAAGCTAAACCAGCAAGCAACGCGAACGAGAAAGCTGTAATAGATCTTGCCATTGTCATGGAGCAGTGGAGATTGTCGAAGAGAGAAGTGTGAGGAAGACATGCATGCACGTCTTATATTTATAGCGTGAGCTCTCCGCTTAACCGACATCATTTAATGGCTAAAGACCAGTACATTTCATTAGTCTCATCTTAATGTCAAATTACTAAGGGAGCGGAAGTAACACGCAGCCTCATGTGGTGCTCGTTCGCCTTTGCATTGAATTTCCTACAGTTTATAATTGACTTGAGTCAGGGCTCGAATCCAAGAAGACCAAGACTTGCAGCTAGGTCTTCATCTGCAAATGTACGAAAGTAAGTGCCACAATTAATCCCAATAGACAGCTTTTGATTGATCACGTATGGTCCATTGGTAAATTCGAAACAATACATCATATAATGCAATAATTTTTTTTTTGTATGTATCATTATTACAAACACCATGGAATTGATTATATTTTTCCAGCTAGAGTCGTCCGCTGTGAAAAACCATAAGGTAGATAATGGGAAGGAAGAGTAATTTTTAGGAGCATGAGTTTTGGCTCACATTTTCAGCATTTGGCATAAATTTATTGCTTGAAAATTTCGTTGTTACTTCCATATCATTTGCAATGACCACCGATAGAACCATCGGTATCAACGAACCTTACCATGGTTTGGACCAACCGCCTTTGCTTGACGTGCTTCATCACCTTCCGTGTATCACTACATCATGTCCACACTAATGGGAAAAGCCCCGAAAATGCTCATTCAACTTTGAGGTAGGATATCGTGCAATTTTCAGGCTTCAGCAATATGGGAGTAATACGCACCGACTCCTCATTGGATTTGCCATTCAACAAGTTACAGTAATACATGGACATAGCTTTACGAATAAACCATTTTTTTGTTCCACCAACCCCTTCGCTCTCCCAAGCGAGTGGGATTTACACAAGAAAGCCATTAATTTCTCTTCACTTCAACAGTGGAATCCATACTATGTCTCCGGTGTAATCGTGGATTGTTCGGTCACTGCTGAATTTGCACGATCCAGCCGGTCCAAGATCGACATTTTCACTAGTCACAAGGAGCAAAGAAAGCTCTTAATGAAACATCTCATATAAGAAAGTTTAAACCCAAAAGTTATAGGGCCACCGGAATATCTTGCTTAAAAGTTTATTAATATAGATCAACTGGAGATTAAAGTAAGGATAAAGACACAAAAGCTCCGTTTGTTCGTGAAAAATGAATGATTTAAAGAATATTTATTTGCATTACTTACGAAAATAAAGAAAGAAAAATATTTTTATTATTCATGAAAATATTTATATATAAATAATTATTGACAATGAAAACTTTTCCCACTGTTTAATTATTTCAAATAATACAAGCTATTAATGTTAAGAAAATATTTTGAAAATCATTCATTTTATGTAAAACAAATAGAGTCTAAAAGTACCATAACATTCGTACAACATTCATTTCAATATCAAAATTTCGAGTGATCTCTTGAGTAGTACATTAGTGAAAAATGATCACTTAAGTGCCTCTAGCAATAAATTTTAGCGATCTGTCCTATCTGATTTTTTTAATGAAATTTTAATTCCACATGGCTTTCTTAACAAAATTTAATCGGGGAGGTGGCGCGAGACCTCGAGAAGAGCGAGGACACTCTGGACCCCAATTGGAAGGAGGCAGCGATGAAGGCGTGGGTCGATTCCTGGAGGTGATGATCATGAACAAAATGTTTTACGCTTGAGATCTTGAGGACCATGACGCAGTCGATGGACGATATATGCGCCCAACGACCCCATAGTCAGCAACCACCTGAAGCTTTACATAATACCTCTCCGGTTTGTCTATTTCAAGAATCACGTTGAACTAGAACACCAATAACTCAATTCTTAATGTTTCTGTGCAAAAACAAAGGTCAGAGGCCAGCACAAACTGCAATTTCTTGGGTTTCTTCAGCATTTATAGAGTCCTACAAGATTATCCTCACTTGGTGGAAGAATTTTCACCCAAATCACACTTGCCCTCATCGCCCCCTCTCTACGTCATCTTCCTCACCCAGTCCATGGTCTCGCAACTCCTCTTCTTCAATGACCTCAACTCTGCTTCTACTAGGGCTCTTGCTCACGATGCTGCAGGTAGCAGCTGCAATTTTAATAGTAATTTCAAGGGATTATGGTTAGGGATTGCTTCTTGGCCCTAATTTAACCCCGACTAGTCAATTTGGGGAAGAACTAAGGCCAACAAGTTATTTTTTACTAAAAGGATTTTTCCGGCAAGCCATGTCAGCCGATGTATGATAAATTAATGCTATGTCGAATTTTCTGGTAAAGAAAATCGTTGATAATGCTTAAGTAATTGTTTTTATTTTTCATTTTGTTATAAAGAGGTACTCAAGTGCTTACTCAATAAGTTTTGACAATGAAGTGCGTGTCATACAAAAGTTATGGCACTTATTATGTCATTTTCCTTATTAAGGTATAACATGGAGCAGTAAAGGGATACGTCACCACACAATCAAATGTGAAATTATCTATCATCTTAAGCTTGCTGGGATGCTGTTATGTAACATGTAGGAGGAAATAACAAGTTGAATTCGATAATCATGATTGGGTGTTCATCTCTAACACTACCTATTTAGCATGGCGGTGGTGGTACACTTATCGGCATATGAACCGTTATGGCTTCAGCTAAAGATTCACACATGAGACTTATGTCTTCAACCGCAAAGTTTAGGAGGACGCACATGTTCTAATAAAAGAAAGCTTACGGAAGGTCCGGTCACCCCACATGCTGTTCCAGAAAAGGAAAAGAGAAGTCAAGCTTATTTGTATCTCTTAGCATATGCCATATATTATGACAAGTAAGCCAAGCCTTCAAAAGAAATATTCCTAATAAACACATAAGGCAGTGATTATTTGAGGTAAATATTACCTGAAACATCATAGGACCACACCCATCTTATACGAGACTTGAGGTGTCACACGGGATAAGTATTGAATTTCCACATTTACCTTGCAAGGGGAATACCATCACAGTCAAACCCCAGAGCGGCCAATTCAATGAAGCCGGTTGATTCCATCTCACTATTTTCCACTCTCTGGCGTGCCGTGTCTATGGCTAAACACTCCTTCAGTTTAGCTAAGATGTGACTCGTGTCTGGCCTCTTAATTGCATATGGCGAAGCACATCACGACATCCCTATCTTCACGACTTTCCAGGCTGACATTCGTTGGGTCCGCGTGCTCTCTACGTCTCCGCTTTTGACGATTGGAGTCACCCACCGCATTTTCTCCTGTTTATATTGACCGAGTCATCGCTACAAACCAAAAAGACCAAGACTTGCAGCTAGGTCTTCATCAGCATGTGCCCAAGTCTCAGGACCACAATCAATTTGATTGATGACATATAGATCATTGTTAAATCTGAAGCAATATATCATATTATGCGTTAATTTATTATTTACCATGATTTATTTTTATTTTTCCAGCCGGAGGCATCCGCCTTCAGTTTAGCTAAGATGTGGCTTGTTGTGTCTGGCATCACGGATGGCGAAGCACATCACGACATCCCTATCGTCGTGACTTTCCAAGCTGACATGCCCTGAGTCCGCAGTGCTCGCTACGTCTCCGCTTTTGACGATTGGAGTCGCCCACTGCATTTTCTCCGGTGGTTGGTAACCGAGTCATGGCTACAATCCAAAAAGACCAAGACTTGCAGCTAGGTCTTCGTCAGCATGGGTCCAAGTCTCAGCACCACAATCAATGTCAATACGCGGTTTTTTTGATTGATGACATATAGATCATTGGTAAATCTGGAGCAACATATCATGTTTTGCGCTAATTTATTATTTACCATATCATTATTATCATGAATTATTTTTATTTTTCGGGCTGAAGGCATCCGCCTTCAATTTAGCTAAGATGTGGCTTGTGTCCGGCATCGCAGATGGCGAAGCACATCACGACATCCCTATCGTCACGACTTTCCAAGCTGACATGACCTGACTCCGCAGTGTTCGCTACGTCTCCGCTTTTGACTATTGGAGTCGCCCACTGCATTTTCTCCAGTTTATAGTAACAGAGTCATGGCTACAATCCAAAAAGACCAAGACTTGCAGCTAGGTCTTCATCAGCATGTGTCCAAGTCTCAGCACCACAATCAATGTCAATACGCGGCTTTTTTGATCGATGACATATAGGCCGCGTTTGATAATCGAGATAAAATTCAAGATATGATGTAATTTATTCTATCTTACGTTTAGTACTCGCTCAAGACATGATAAAGTCGGATATAAGGGGGATATAGGCATGATAAAATTATCCTATGGAAGATGTGGGATAAAGGTGGTAGGATTTATAATGTTTATAATAGGAAAATTATTTTTCTCGAATAACAAACTTATTAAATTAAGAAAATTGAAATTATATTTCAATATAAATAATATTTGAATTCTAATTTAAGAAAGTAAAAATAAAAAGGGTTAATACGCTGAAAAATCCCAAACTGGTACACCTGTGACAAATTTACCCCAAACTATTTTTTTGACCACAAAAAACTCCAAACTGGTATACATTTGACAAATTTACCCAAAACTGGTACACTTGTGACAAATTTACCCTCTATTAGTTTTCGTTAAATTTTATTGTCAAATTATTAAGTTAAATGACACATGACAGTTGACTAATATACCAATTTAAGATTTTACACTCCGTTTGTCACAATTTACAATTTTTTTGTGGTATTAATCCAATTTAACGAAGGGTATATTTGTCACAAATTTACCAATTTAGGGTTTTTTGCGGTCGAATAAATTAGTTTGTGGTAAATTTGTCATAAATGTACCAATTTAGCGTTTTTTATGGTTAGTCGGAGTAAATTTATCACAGGTGTACCGGTTTAGGGTTTTTCATGATCCAAAAAATAATTTTTGGTAAATTTGTCACAAGTGTACTAGTTTTGGGTTTTTCAGGGTACTAACCCAAATAAAAAAAATAGAAATTTATCTTTAATTAATCTTATTTTAATTTATATATTCAACTTTAATTATATCTTATAATAAAATTCAATCTATAAATTAAATATTTATATTTATTATATATTTTAGGTATTTTTTTATTTTAGATATGTTAGTACAGTTTACTATTTGATAAAATTTTATTAAAGAATGATGAAGGGGAAAAAAAATAATAAAGAAAATAATATAAAAAAGAGGAAAAATAAAATGAAAATAAATTAAGAAATAGTGTTACGAGAGATTTTCACCATCTCCACTTATGAACATTTAGGTTCATTTATAATGACATGTCATTTATATTAAAAAAAAATGTATATGATATGATGTGAATATATCCGACTTTAGTACTGCGATTCACCAAACAATGGACAAGATATAAAAAAAATCACAGGATTTCATATTATGTCATATCCAGTCCTATCCCGATTAGAAATCCAAACGACCAAACGTAACCATAGATCATTGGTAAATCTGAAGCAACATATCATGTTATGCACTAATTTATTATTTACCATATCATTATTATCATGAATTATTTTTATTTTTGCGGCAGGAGGCAATCCACCTTCAGTTTAGCTAAGGTGTGACTCGTTTCTGGCCTCTTAATTGCAGACGGTGAATCACCAGAATACATCTCGATCTTGACTGCTTTGGAAGCCTAGCTCACGTTGGAGCCGTTCGGATATTCCTTGGGTCCGCAATGCTCTCCATCTCTCCTCTTTTGATAATTGGAGTTACCCACTGAATTTTCTTCAGTTTATATTGACCGACTCACGGCTACAATACAAAAAGACCAAGACTTGCAGCTAGGTCTTCGTCGGCGTGTGTCCAAGTATCGAGACCACAATCAATGTCAATGCACAGCCTTTTGGATTGATGACAAATACACCATCCATAAATCTAAAGCAATATATCACGTTATCCATTAATTTAGAGCGTCTATGATAAAATTTCTATTTCTCTATTTTATTTTTTATTTTTTTCGGAACAAATTTGAAATAAAAATCCGTTTAGTAACACAATTTAATTTTTCTATTTCTGGAACAAATTTTTATTCTAGAAATAAATTTGGAGTAAAAATCAGAAATTAAAATTTTTAACTTTTCTAATTCTAGAACAAAAGTGAAAATGAAAACTCTTCTCATCGTTCACTCTCGTCACTGCCCACCCACCGTCTGTGAGATGCCGGATGCCCACCGCCACCTCCTAGAAATAGAAATTTTATTATGTTCTTTTTTTTCCATAAACATAAATTTTGAGTAGTTATTAAACGTGTTTCCTTACTTAGAAACTCGTCAAGGAAATAAAAATTGAGAAATCAAATCCTGGTTAGAAATTGATTTCTGTTTCAGAAATTTTGTCATAAGCACCCTTATTATGTATCATATTATTATTACAATGAATTATCTTTATTTTTCCTGCTGGAGGCATCTGCCTTCAGTTTAGCTAAGGCGTGAATTGTGTTTGCCCTTTAATCGCAGATGGCGAAGCACAAGACGACATCTCTATCTTCACGGCTTTCCAAGCCTAGCTTATGTTGGAGCCGTCCGAGTATTCCTTGGGTCGGCAATGCTCTCTATGCCTCCTCTTTTGATGATTGGAGTCACCCGCTGAATTTTCTTCGGTTTTTATTGACCGACTCATGGCTACAATACAAAAAGACCAAGACTTGCAGCTAGGTCTTCGTCAGCATGTGTCCAAATTTAAAGACCACAATCAATGTCAATACACAACATTTTTTATTGATGACATATAGATCATTGGTAAATCTGAAGCAATATATTATGTTATGCGCTAATTTATTATTTACCATATCATTATCACCATGAATTATTTTTATTTTTCCAGCTGGAGGCATCCAACATGGAAAAACAGTAAGGTAAATTATAATAAGGAAGAGTAATTGATAGGAGGATGAGTTTTTACTCACGTTTTCAGCAGTTGGCATGGTCGGAAATAACTAATTGACGACAACATTTTCATGGGAGATAAGAATTTCTGGCTCCGAATGCCATGTCTATATCATCTGCAATGACCACTGAACAGACCATAATTATGAATGAACCTTACCATGGTTTAGGCGGACCGCCTTCGATTGCCATGCATCATTACCGAAGGCTAATTTTGTTATCTAGATTAAGAAAAACTATTTGGTTATGCATGGGTAACTCAAGAAAGGGAAAAGTACCAAAAAAATTCTAAACTTTTTGCATTGGTACCAATCAATCTTAAGTTTTTCAATTGGATCAATTTAGTCCTAAACATTTTCACATTGGTACCAATTCAGTTCATTCGGCCAATTTAAACTGGAAATTGCTGACGTGAGCGCTGGTGGTCCTACATGACACCACCAGCACTAACGTGGACAAATTTTATAATTTTTAAATATTTTTTCAGATGTTCTTTAATTTTTTTCCTTTTTCTTTTTTTTCTCTTTTTTTTTTCCTTTTTTCTTTCTCCTTATCCTTTGGCCAGCGAGGTCGCTGGGGGCGCGCATGATAAAATTTATGTTTCTCGATTTCTCTATTTCTCTGTTCCCCGGAACAGGTTTGGAACAGAAATCCGTTTGGTAACGCAATTTGATTTCTCTATTTCTGAAATAGATTTCTATTCCAGAAATAGAGAAATCGAAGAAATCAGAAGCTGAAATTTTTAACTTTTCAGTTTCTGAAATAGAAATAGAAATAGAATTTTTTTTCTCAACTTTTCAATTTAGTCCAAAATATTTTAGATCACTAATATTGAAATAGAAATAGAAATATAAATAGTTAATTTAGTCCAAAATATTTTAATGATTTTTTAATATAATCATTTCAATAAATATTGATTGAAAATCTTAACTATTTGGCCAAATGGTGGGAATTGAATGAACAAGGCTTCATTTGTTGTTGCACGCAAAATATTTCACGCATGATAATAGTCAACTTGCCATATTCATATTTAACGAGTCTTTCTTCACCTACTCTTATGTAGTACGCCAGACAATAGCCCTATCTGGCTATCTATTTTTTTAATCATAAACTTCATATTGAGGTGGTAAAAAGGGGTCAAATCATTAGGATTTCATCCGATTTTTCTTTTATAAGGAAAATAGATCTAATAAGAAATCTGTTGTTCTTGTAAGGGTGTTAATAAAAATACAGATTTTGATAATAAATTTTTAAGTAATCCTAGTGTTGATAATTTTGAAAAAAATTGGTGACGATTTTTGAACATGGTGAGGATTTTTTTAACAAAATTTGGAAAGAAATTGGAATTAGACTTGAAGTTAGGATTTTTTTAGGAGATTAGACTATTATAATCATGGCTATCATTAGACTTATTTGACTAATGTGAAATCAATTTCGGTAAAAACATAGCGACATATTCACTACAATTGAATTTCAATTGATTTTTTTTTTGCCATGTTGTTTATTTTCAGAAAGAAAATATTACGTAATAGGAAACGTAAGTACATGTAATAGGAAATTCCATGAAATTGTATTTTCAACTTTTGTAATATATTAGTATATTTCAACTATTATTTTGTATTTGAGGATTTCCTATGTTGTTTTAGTATTATTTTGACTATTATTTTGTATTTAAGGATTTCCTAAGTTGTTATCTAATCAATTTATATTCCTAGAAATAGAATTTTTATTCTGTTATCAAACGGATTTCTGTTCCAGAGATAGAAATTTTGAGTCATTATCAAACAGGTTTCTTTACTCAGAAACTTGTCCGGGAAATAGAAATTGAAAAATCAATTTCTAGCCAGAAATCAATTTCTGGAACAGAAATTTTGTCATGCGCGCCCTGGCTGACCATCGTCGACCACAAGTGAGGGTGTGGCGGCCCTCGCCTAGATCTAGGGGAGGGCACCATGCCCTTGCTTGCTACAAGTGAGGGCATCGAGCCCTTACCCAGATCTAGGCAAGGGCCACAACGGCCTCGCCTGAGGCATCACAGCCATCGCCCGCCACAAACGAGGGCCTTCACGCCATTGCCTATGGCCGACGAGGGCCGCCGCGCCCTTGTTGGCCAATAGGCTAGGGTTTCAGCCTTCGTTGGCCAATAGGTAAGGGTTTCGCCCTCACTTGGATTAGGTGGGGGCCGACGCCCTTGCCTATGGCAAGCGATGGTCAGCCGGCGACCTCGTCGGCCAAGGGGTAAGGAGAAAGAAAAAAAAAAGAAAAGAGAAAAAAAGAAAAAATATATATTTAAAAATTATAAAGTTTGTCCACGTTAGCACCGGCGACGTCATGTAGGACTGCTAACGGCCACGTTGGCAATTTCTATCCTAAATTGGCCGAATAGACTGAATTGATACTAATGTAAAAATGTTTAAAACTAATTGGTCCAATTAAAATATTTAAGACTAAATTGGTACTAATGCAAAAGTTTAGGACTTTCCCGGAGAAAGAGTAAGGCAATTGTTGCTTTCAATGAAAATGATATTTCAGAAGAAGTCTATTAGAAACGTTAAAAAGCACCTTTCATTGGTGAATAAGGTTATACATTCAAATATAATTAATGCGTTGTGGAAATAGCTATACTTCTCAAAAGTCCAGTCACCCCTCGTGTTATTCAAAAAGGAAAAAGGAAAAACGCTAGACTTATTTGTCCCTCTTAGGATATACCATGTCTTAATGACCGGTTCAATGTGGACTGAGCCCTAAAAAAAGTATTTTGAGCGAACATACGAAGTGATGACCATCTCAAGTGGATCTTACTCATTTATAACATCACAAGACATCATCTTTTTCGACGTGGGAATTGAAATACTATGTGATATGTCTTGAATTTCCCCCATTTACCTCGCAACGGGAACACTATCACAGTCAAGACCCAGAGTGGCCATTTCAAAGAAGCTGTTTGATTCCATCTCACCATTTTGCACTTTCTCCCTTGCCACGTCTACGGCTAGACATTGCTTCAGTTCAGCCAATATAGGACTCATGTCTCGCCTCTGAATTGCGGATAGTGGCTTACATGACATTGCTATATCCACAGCTTTCCAAGCCGAGCTTATGTTGAAGTGTCCGTTTAACCTTGGGTCTCCAATGCTCTCCCTGTCTCCACTTTTGATGATTGGAGTCACCCACTGAAGTATGTGGATGTTACCCTCTTGGGTTCTTAGTGAACATTCACTTCCTCTCTTTTCGGATTAATTTTTATGTTTCTAGAGGGAGTGAACCACTAATCTCTAGAATGATATAAGGGTATGGATCATTAATCTCTAAAATGATATAAGGAGGGGGGTTGAATCGTTACAAAAACAAAGTATATTTTCTTTGTTGAGTTTCCGATCTTTCTCCACAATTAGAATTTGAACTTTTGTTGTGTGCGCCCAGCAAGTGGTATTGAGCAAACGGTAGGAGACCGTAAACTCAAAGCTCAGGAGACATGGTGCATGAAGACAGTGGTCCAAGACTGTTCTACATGAGCAGGTGGTCCAGGATCGGAGAGCCAGAGTTCGACTAGTGCATAATCAAGGATTGTGATCAATTGGTCTAAGACCAAGCTTACTTGGTATAATGTTGGGTATTATAACCAAGTCATGCTCGTGAATATTTCGAGTTTTTTTGGCAGCATTGAAAGGCTCAACAATCCCATTGGTAATAATTAGAGGATCCGCGTTCATATTTACCTATTGGGTCAAAACTTAAGAGAAATTGTTGGCTGCAGCAACACCACACTATACATAGATGATAACGAGTCAAGAAAGCAGAAGATAAAAGTTGGAATTGTGCTTTATGTTCTTGTAGTGATTGTTGAAGATGAATTGTTACAAAACATCGATAAGGCAATGACTTTGAAGGAGGTGTGAGATGCCTTGCGGCACTGTTTGCAACAACGAACAATGCCAAGCTGCAATGTTGGAGAACAAGTTATTGTCAATTTCACAACAACGCATGACGGTGAGTTAATAATTCTCCAAAGTTAAATCTCTTTGTCAAGAAATTCTAAAATTGGATTCTCAAAGTGCCATGTCCAAGATAAGGATAAGGAGAATTATCATTCATGGATTATGACCGGAGTATAATGATATTGTTATGGCCATTTGTAGATAGGCACAAGACCCAGCTCTTACTAATCTAGAGAATATCTTGGCCAACCAAGAGGCTTTAAATGAAAAGTTGTTTAAGGTCTTAGTCAAGGATGATAAAAGTGCAGTAGTTAGTAATAAAGAAGTGTTCAAGAAGAAGTGTTCAAGAGTAAGAGGAGAAACAGATCATGCACTAAAGATCAAAAACAAAAAAAAACAAAAAAAAAAGGAGGTTTGGACACCTGGAGTGCCAAAACTTGGCACGGATGAACATTTAAGTGCCAAAACTTTGGAAAAGTACACTTAAGTGCCAAAATCGGAGTATAATTGATCACTTAAGTGCCACTCTGGCCAAAATCAGGCCAAATTGCTGACGTGGCAATTTCCTGGCGAGGTGAGTGCAAAATGGCGTCGTTTTGCACGCTGACGTGGCAAGAAAATGCAAAAACGATGTCGTTTTGTGTTTGATGTGTAAATAATTAATATAAAAATTAATTAAATTAAATTTAAACTTAAATTTATTTAAAATATTCTAAAAAAAACTTAAAATTAAAAATTAAAAAAAATGGGGGCCAAAGGAGGCGGCTGAAGGCTGAGCCCTCGCCGCCGCCGCCGGGAAGGGCTAGCGACGGAGGGGGGAGGGTCGGACGGGGTGGCCGACCCCTGGTCGACCGGCGGCGAGGGCCGCGACCCTCCTCAGCGTTCTCCTTGCCCCCCCCCCCCCTTTTAGAATATTTTAAATAAATTTAAGTTTAAATTTAATTTAATTAATTTTTATATTAATTATTTACACATTTTTATTTTTTTAGAATATTTTAGCCGGTAGTTTAATTTTTATTTTGCAGACGACATCGTTTCAGGTGAGTTTGAGCCAAGTCAGCTCTCCGACGAACCACATAGGCAAGTAAAAATAATAAAATATTACCACGTAGGATTTCCAGCAAGGTTCGCCGGAGGTGGCACTTAAATGTACATTTTCAAAGTTTTGGCACTTAAGTGTCCCATCGTGCCAAGTTTTGGCACTTAGGCTGTACTTCTGCCAAAAAAAAAGGTCACTGAAACTATCAAAGAGCTAGAGAGAGCTCATTGGGATCGAGGAAAATATAACAAGAATGAAGATAAGAACATATAGAGGGGAGATGGTCATTGCTAAATTTGTGGCAAAATTGCTCACTTGACTAGGGATCGTCGATTAAAATGATCATAAGGAAATGTTGCAGCATCTATCATGAAAGAGAACAACAGTTAAGAAGAGTGAGATTTCCAAGCATTTATTATTGTTGGGTTCGATTGATCCCCGAAAAACCGGATTCGGCACCGAAACCGAACCCCTAATTCATATTAAGAAGATAAGCCCTGGAATGTCACGTATCACCGATCAAAAGCACACCACGGATTCGAGCGTACCTTGTTGGCCACAGATTAGACACCGATGCCGTATTGAGGAAGAGATTTCAGTCCCGTTCGATCCGATGTCGAAGATTCGCCGTTCAAGAGAAGACGGAGTCGTTTCTTCGTCTTTTAGAGAGAGAGAGCTTCTTGGGAGAGAAATCTGAACGTACTAAATGCGAAAAGGTACGTTCATTCTCTTTCTCATCCCTTTTATAGGTTTCCTTTTCCACGGGCCTAATTCCCGTGGGCCGGGCCCTTAGGCCCATCGTGGCCGGGCCGACTTAGGCCCATTAAATCCTTCATCTCCCACTCGCACATGGTGGTTCAAAAAACCAGCATGGGCGGATAGGCCCAACTTAGGCCCATCAACTGAAAATCCTCTATTCCTCTTTCAACATTCATACCGATGAATAATCCGTGCGACCAGCATACTTTGAGAGCTCGTTGCTATACATCTGTTAGGAATATATAGCAGCTCATATTGGGCATCATTTTCCGAGTAAATTTAGTATGCAGTACCCTAGATCGATCGATCACATTTATATCTCTCTTAATCTCATTGATATATTTATTGTATTCACAATTATGATTATCCCAAAGACAGTCATAATTGGTCGACCTGTGAATACAAAACCACAATGTGATTCTACAAATCCGATCTTCCTCTTTCCTTCAAACTCTCAATTTCAGTTCAACTTGCTTTTCTAGAAATGTCACATTAGATCGAATCATCTCATGACCATTGGCAACATTCTAAGATAGCAAACACTAAATAGAAATCTTGAGAATAAGTAAGAGTCATGAGGGCACTAAAAATTAAGGAACTCTATTCCTCAAGAGTCTCACACGTCATAAAAGTTGAGATCAAACTTTTGTCACTCTTATAGGTCGTATCATGCATACGTAGTATGAAATACGTATTACGGTATTAACTCCTTTCCCATGGAGCGTATGTCTACACAATCAATACCGTACAGATGATAGTTCAGACATACCCAATGTCTAACTTGAGTTCACGTATTTACTCATTCACAAAATTCATCAGAACTCACATCTGGCATCTTAGACAGATAAAGTAAAATGTGTGGGTTATTTTACTTTCGGACATCGTAAGTATTATGTCCTCATCTTAACACTCAGTTAAGGCGACATATTTATTTTAAGCTTTAGCTCTCGATTATCACCTAGATAATAAGCTTAAAAACAGTCTCATCTCTATCTATCACATAGTAAATAGAGGCGATTACCCGTGTGAGTGGGCTAATCTCTTATCTGTCCGACATACTTTCTCAACATAATATATAATGCACTAAGCATTAAGATGCATAAAGATCAAACAAAAGATTCATAGGCATTTAATAATGAAACAACACTAGTTCATACATGTGAACAACTCAGGGAAATTACAATCCAGTACATCAGACTCTACGCAATCCTAGAGATTTCACATGACCACAAAACACATCTCTAGGTATTGGCTTTGTCATAGGATCTGCAACCATTCTATGCGTAGATATGTACTGCAAGTTCACATCCTTTCGTGCAACCATATCTTTTACAAAGTTATACTTGGTATCTATATGTTTGGTCTTGCCATGATATTTTGGATCTTTAGTGTACGCTATAGCTGCTTGGCTATCACTATTAACCAACAACGGATGTGCAGCTTTTTCAATAACACCTAAATGATCCAAAAATCTCTTAAGCCAAACTCCTTCTTGGACCGCTGCTGATAATGCCACGAACTCAGCTTCCATCGTGGATAAGGCTATACACGTTTGCTTCTTACTGCTCCATGATATGGCGCCATTGTTGAGTAAGAAAGCAAAACTAGAGGTAGATTTTCTTTCATCTAAATCTCCTCCCCAATCAGCATCAGAATAACCTTCGAGTCGCAGATCCTTTCCTTTGTAACTCAACTTGAAATCAGCAGTTCCCTTCAGATACCTCAGTATTCTCTTTACGGCTTTCCAATGTACTGGACCTGGATTGGATTGGTATCTACTCACCATTCCAACTGCAAAACATATGTCGGGTCTTGTACACATCATAGCATACATCAAGCTCCCAACTGCACTAGCATAAGGAACATGTTTCATTTGTTCCTTTTCTTGTGGAGTCCTCGGACACAGTCTATGGCTCAATCCTTCACCTTTCGCAATAGGAGTGTCTATGGGTTTACTATCTTGCATACGAAATCGTTCAAGAATTTTATTTATATATGTTTCTTGCGAAAGAGACAACAATCTCTTCGAACGATCTCTTGAAATCTTAACTCCAAGAATGTATGCAGCCTCACCCATATCCTTCATCTCAAAGTTGGAAGACAACCAACTCTTGACAGTATGAACAAACTCCATATTGCTTCCGGCAATCAGTATATCATCAACATATAATGATATGATCACAAATTGATCCTTGGATCTTTTGATATATACACAATGATCCTCATCAATCATTGTAAAATCATATGCCATTATGGCATTATGAAAACGTATATACCATTGTCTCGATGACTGCTTAAGGCCGTATATCGACCTCAAAAGTCGACACACCTTTTCTTCTTGGCCTTTTACCATGAAACCAGTTGGTTGTTCCATGTATATTTCTTCCTCTAATTCACCATTGAGGAAAGCAGTCTTTACATCCATCTGATGTAATTCAAGATCCATACTAGATACTATTGCCAGAATAATGCGAATCGAGGTAAATCTAACTACAGGAGAAAACGTATCTTCATAATCAATCCCTTCCTGTTGATTATACCCCTTCGCTACAAGGCGAGCCTTATGCCTTTCTATCGAGCCATCAGCCTTTCGCTTTACTTTGAGAACCCATTTGTTCCCAATAGCTCTGCGTCCTTTTGGAAGATCAACCAGTTCCCAGACTTGGTTTGATTTCATTGACTCCATTTCCTCTTTCATTGCATGAATCCATTTTTCCTTACTAGGGCAATTTAGAGCCTCATTAATATTTCTAGGCTCATCCTCATCTTGTGGAGCAACCATAAAAGTTTCCCCTTCAATGTCAAAACGTCGACGGGGAATACTTTGGCGACTTGTTCGCCGTATGGGAGTTTGTACACTTTGCACATCATTCCCCATTATGCTCCCACTGGGATTAGATAATGATGATGTCGTCTCATTATGTGGTTGCAATTGAGAATGAGTTGAATTTAATTCATCACTTCTCACATTACTCCCACTTGGACAAACTCCACCAAGATCATTATCTTGATCCGAGGTTTCAAATAGGGAGTTGTCTTCCCCTATTTCGCCCTTTTTAGGAAATTCATCCTCTAAGAATGTGACATCCCGTGATTCAAATTCAGTTATACTCCCACTTTCCTGCTCACCTATGAACACATACCCTTTTGAGTGTTCTGAGTATCTTATGAAAATACTCTTCTTTCCTCTGGGACCCAATTTCCCAAACTTGTGAGAGGATTCAAGTGTATAGGAAGCACAACCCCATGGCTTAAGAAAACTTAAATCTGGTTTTCTACCTGTCCATAACTCATATGGAGTGGAAGCAACTGATTTGGAAGGCACACGGTTAAGTATATAGGCAGCAGATAACAACGCATCACTCCAAAAGGTGATAGGTAAGTTAGCATGCGCCATCATGGACCTAACCATTTCTAGTAGGGTTCTGTTTCTCCTCTCCGCAACACCATTTTGTTGAGGAGTATAAGGAATAGATAACTGTCTTTCTATTCCTTTTTCATCACATAATTTTCTGAACTCATCAGATAAATATTCTCGACCTCGATCGGATCTCAATGCTTTTATTTTCTTGTCTAATTGATTCTCTACCAGGTTCATAAACCTTTTGAAACAACTTATTGCTTCAGATTTGTGAGAAATCAAATAGACATATCCGAATCGAGTATAATCATCTATAAAAGTGATGAAATAAACAGCCCCATGCCTTCCTCTCACATTCATTGGACCACAGATATCAGAATGGATTAAATGCAGAGGAAACTCAGCTCTTTTACCTTTTCCAAATGGTTTCCTTGTCGTTTTCCCTTCTAGGCAATGCTTACAGATAGGCAAATCGACTTTTTCAATATTGCCCAACAAGCCCTCTTTGGCTAGTCTATTCATACGTTGTTGGCCAATGTGACCAAGTCTAGCATGCCATACATTCACATCATTATCATATGTGTTAGGAGACGTGAGAAGGGAATAACAAACATTTGTATTAACATAATCAATATCTAACACAATAAAACCATCCAGAAAATATCCACAACCATAGTAATTTGTATTCAAAAACAAATCCACACCTCTATCATAGAAGTTCATATTAAAACCTAATTTAACCAATACTAAAATAGACACTAAATTCCGACGAATCTCCGGAGTATACAATACATCATGAAGGAACAAAGTGCGTCCACCACGCATATTCAGTTGGCATGTGCCAATTCCTTTCACTTCAGCTCTGGAGTTGTTTCCCACATAGATCCACTTAGTTCCAGTTGGTATTCGTCGGAATTCCACGAAGGATCCTCTATCCTTCGCTACATGGTCTGTTGCTCCTGAATCCACAGTCCACAAAGGATTAGATTCAGTTAAGAATACAGAACTCGACACATAAGTTAAGTTCTGAAAGATACAAGGGGTGATTACCTTCTTTGGCTCACGACAGTCGCGAGCATAGTGACCCTTCTTGTCACAATTGTAGCATTTCACCCTTGCTAGCTTTTTCATGCGAGGACGCTTTCCTCTTTCATGTTGGTTAAACTTGGGTTTCTTTCCTGAAGGACCTGCTTCCTTGCCTTTCCCTTTATTAAACCAGTTAGGGCGCTTGCGCTTGGAGCCCGAAGCTCCATTTGAGCTAGAACTAGCATGATAGAGTTCAGCTTCCGGCTTAGCCGCCAGCAGGCGGTCATCTTCCAGCTCAAGATGACGCAATGCATCCTCAAAGGTTTTGATATTCTCATTATGAGTCAGGTGCACCTTCATATGCTCCCAACTCTGAGGCAAGGAACGAATCACTGCTTGCACTTGCTGCTCATCTGTCAGGACATGGCCAGCATCTTTAAGCTCATTAATCATGTTTGACATCTTTCTAAGATGTTGCTTCATGGTCTGACCATGAGGCTTCTTATAAGAGTCAAACCTAATAGTGAGCTGCCTTAGTCTGGTCACCGAAGTATGACCAAATCTTGCCGCCAATGCTTCCCACATGTCTTTGGCATTTTCAAAACGCCTAAACTCTCGCATGACGTCATTTTCCATGCTGCTCAGCAACGTGATGCGAGCAAGAGAGTTCTTTCTTTTCCATGCAGCAAATGCTTCTTTGTCTCTCTTATGCTGTGCAGTGGTTCCTTCTTCAGGTTCTACCATGGTTAGGATAAGAGTCTCAAGTGCTTCTTGCTCTTCCAGTACATACTGGATTTTCATTTGCCAGATTTCATAGTTGTCACCATTGAGCTTTTCACCTTTGTTCAGCTCGGCAACTATGCTCTTTGTGGCTGAAGCCATTGATCTGAACACATCAGACATATATGCACGAGTTATTAATGCCTATTATTTATGCATCTATTTTGCACTAACCCATCATATTAATTAATAATTTTAAGTAAGGTTTCAGAATCAAAAGGTCACTATGTTTCCAATCATCCTCCAAAAATCCTAACTTAAAACTATCATTAATATGACTGTCATATGCAAAATCAATTCTATGAAGCTACAAAAACTTCTATTACTACCCACAGCTACCTACCCACAGCAACCAGCAATCACAGAAAGCAACAGATAATTGATATACAATATAACAATAAGGCTTTCACATAATATGACTAACATATAGGTTGCTACTTCAACAACAATCATGTAGATAACATTTACATAGGATGTCCACATAGCACACTCAACAAAAAAAAAAGCTAATACATCTTACAAATAACCTTCACACGAACTGGGAAAGATCCTATTTTGGTCAATTTCTCGACATTTTCCCTTGCAACAATGCAGTAATATTCGTTTACAAAATCTATCACAATTTTCTTATATGAAGCAGCACCGTTGACATCCCATATGCGATTCAACACATCTTGCCATTCAGGTGGAAGAGTGTTAATGAAAAATCGCACCATCTCTGACTGCGACATGGGATGACCATTCCATATGACCTGTTGAATCTTCCCGTTGACTTCAAGAACATGATCAATTAAGTCTCCTTTCTCCCATCGATAATCAGTCAACTCAGCTATCAACTTAGAAAGCTTTGCCTTTTGTTTATCGGTTATCACGCGAATAGGCGTACGTAACTGAAGGGGAGGCATTGTTCCTGCAACAAATGCAGAACAATATTGGATTACATATAATCCATATAGACATAATTGAAAAAAGAAACAAATTCTTTTTTTTCTTTTTTTGGTCAACGGTCAACGGTCAACGTCCGGTCAACGGTCGCGGTCGTCGGTCACGGTCAACGGTCAACTGACTGGTCGTCGGACCGGTCGGGCTGGTATCCCGTCGACCGGTATCGACCGGCCGTCCGGCCGGCCCGCCGCGTCGTGCAGCGCGTCGGGGCCGACGGCCGCGTGACCGTCCGGCGCAAACCGACGAGCCGGGATGACCCACCCCGGCGGTTACCGCATGGGTGACGGCGATGCGACAGCGTGCGCCGGGCGGAACGCGTGCCGGTTCGCCACCGGGCGTTTCGCACGCGGGTCTCACCAGCGCGCGTCTGGCGCGCGCCCACGCGCAGCGCCGCGCGCTGGGGCGCGCCGTCCCGGCGGCGCACGACGTGTCGCCGGACTCGCTCGTCGCCCTGTGCAATCATATTTTTGTTTCGACTTACGAAAAATCGAAAAGATATGCGAACAACTCTCGGGTGTCGGGATTCCTTGCCCCGATCCGTACGGCCGAAGTTCATTTTGCGAAAAAACAATCATAAAAGATCATACAACATCATAAAACATCATACAAGTCGGGAAAATGCTAACACGGGCTCTGATACCAATGTTGGGTTCGATTGATCCCCGAAAAACCGGATTCGGCACCGAAACCGAACCCCTAATTCATATTAAGAAGATAAGCCCTGGAATGTCACGTATCACCGATCAAAAGCACACCACGGATTCGAGCGTACCTTGTTGGCCACAGATTAGACACCGATGCCGTATTGAGGAAGAGATTTCAGTCCCGTTCGATCCGATGTCGAAGATTCGCCGTTCAAGAGAAGACGGAGTCGTTTCTTCGTCTTTTAGAGAGAGAGAGCTTCTTGGGAGAGAAATCTGAACGTACTAAATGCGAAAAGGTACGTTCATTCTCTTTCTCATCCCTTTTATAGGTTTCCTTTTCCACGGGCCTAATTCCCGTGGGCCGGGCCCTTAGGCCCATCGTGGCCGGGCCGACTTAGGCCCATTAAATCCTTCAATTATGGTAAAAAACTAGTAGAGCTCGCAGCCTTCTCTATCACTATGTTAGATGATGCAACGGCTTTTGTCATGGTAAGTTTAAACTAATCAATTACGACAATGATTGGATAGTTGACTCATGATGCTTAAATCATATGGATCAAAACAATCTATCCAACATGTTTGAGTATACCAGTAGATGAGTAGTAGTCATAGCAAAACCAGACAATGATTACATCCAATTCAGTTGACATCATATTGATTAGCAAAGCACGTGTATCACGTACCAAGATTGAAAAAACCTATTGTTGGTGTCACAACTTACAACTCGAGAAATTATGTGGTGTTTCACCTAAACGATTTTAAGGTGCGGTGCAGTTTTAAACCCACTAGTAGGTTGATCATGGAGGGGTGTTGACTAAAGTTTATATACATGATGTTGGCATAGACGACACACATGGACAAAATCCAAAAGAGTGAGACACTCGATTGACATGCTCAAGTCTGACACATAAGTTATCATAAGTTAAAGGTGATGATGGAGAAGGCTATGATAAAGGGTCTCCCCCAATTAGATGTTGGAGAAAACATAACATGTGTTTGGTGTCAACATAGGAAGACACATCAACTTTTGTGTGAGGAATTCCAATACCAAGCCAAGACTCCTCTTGAACTCATCCACTAAAATGCATTTGGACTAGCAAAGCAACAATATTTAGATGTCAAAGTACATGACAACGTTCAATGCCAATTTCTTTAGGTATGTTGATTTTATAGAAAAAATGTAAGGAGTTTAAAGAAAACGCAGAAAAAGAATTCAGCAAGCAAATATGATACCTTTGTCCCAATAATGGGGAGAGTACACACCGCATGAGTTTACATAGTATTTGCAAAAGTATAAGATACGCCAATAATTTACATGTCCAAGTACAACGCGACAAAATAAAGTTGCAGGAAAAAAAAGAAAAAAAGAAAGAAGAAAAGAGAATGGGCATGTGGTAGAAACCTATAGGAGCATGTTTCATGTGTAGAATGTTCCACAAAAGTTTTAGGTCAAGGATATTAAGACAACAATGCACGCGATCAACAAATTACTCCAAACAAGTCTTGTTTTTATGACATCTGTTGACACCTAAATTTTGGCGGCTCATTTAGTCATCAGGGGTTAATTTTATTTTATAATTCAATTGCATAGCATATAGAGTTAGGTGCATTTATTTTGTTATTTGCATTATTTGCATTTTATTGGACCGGTAGCGGATGGGTTCAAATTAGATGGGCTAGGCCCACAAAGCGAGCAAGTTGGCCCAAGCCCATGTTTTTTAATGATTGAAATATTATCTCGTGAAAAATTAGAAATTCGAATTTTTTGTTCGAGATATGATGAATTGTTTTCGGATAGAGCAAGTGATATTGCATTCGACAAAACAAATATTGTGGATATCGATTCGAAAAAATTGAAAACCTAATCGGTGGCCTATAAATAGGTTTGTTCGCTTAGGGTTTCAGGGGGGCTACACATTGAACATACGGCCACCTTTGAGAGAGGACACGTTTGCGAGAGTTGAACAAGTCACGGTTGAAACCTCTTCACGGCCATGAGGTTGTCAAGTTCGTGGCCGTGCCTCGACACTGACCCTATTGCCAATCGTCCATTGCATTGACAACGACCAGCCTTGTCACGATCCTCTCCGATGATGAAGTAGCAGCGTGCATCCCTCGCCTGGCGGTGATCAACAATCACGAAGCAGAGAGCTAGTCCCTCCGCACATCCTTGGCCTGAGAAGTCTTTGCACACGTCACTGTCGAGATCGACTGGAATTCACTATCAGATTGCCAATCCCTAGCAACGCTCCAAGCTAGTGAGTGGGATTACTTGGTCAAAATATGAAAGTAAACAAGTTCTGATCAGTGGAGGCTCTTTTACGAGAGCAACCAAAAGCACAAAAAAGAGAAGACTATGAAGCGGTGTTCCTTGTCTGGATTGGTACAAGCCTAGAACGTTGGTTTTTTCCCTCACGCCTGCAGCACGTCGTCCTGCCGATTACCTTCGCGAAGCGCCCACGTTTCCCTTCAACGATCCAAGTTCCAGCTGTGCCGAGTTCCTCCCGATTGAGCCGTGATCGTATGTGGTCTCGCTCAACAATGCACCCACGAGAAGCTATAGCCCCGCGTGATCCAGTGACAACGAGCCTCATCGTCAAGTAGCAACAAGTGTTGTCTCCCGCAAAAGTTGCTCCCCCCGCGTCAATCTAATTACGCAGCTCAAGAATAATTCCCAGAGAATTTGCCGAGCACCACCCACGGGCACCTCGTTCGCCATGAACAGCCCATCCATCACTCGCCAATCGCAAGTCGTAAATTCAGAAGCCGAAATTCGAAATAGGTAAAAATTTTGTCTATTTTGATTTTCGAAAATTTTGTTTCCTTATTCGATATGTTCGTTGATGCACATGATGGAAATTCTCGATATGCTGAGGTATCCGTAGTCTCAAGTAGCCTTATAAGTTGGGAAATTTTCCCAATTTCATAACGTGCATATGATTGACAGTCCGATTTTCGCGCCCGAAATCTGACTCGCAATCGCACGAAAAAATCGCCAATCCGATCTCATGCGCGAGATTCGATTCGTGATTTTGTTTAAATTTGGCCAACCCGATCTCATGCACGAGATATGGTTCGTCAATTTTTTTTATGGATATCGATCTTATTTTGCTTGATTTGCTATCGTGTGGTTTGAGGCGATCTTGTTTTCGTAAAAGGAAAAAGAAATCAAAAAAAGTTTGAATTAGGGTTAGGTTTGTTTTTTTTTTAATCATCTCGCATGATTAGAATAGGGATTTTTATTTTGAATCATGAAATAGAAAAAGAAAAAGTGCATTCATTTAGGATTGTTAGTTTTTCTTTTATTATCTGAATTGCCTGTTCGATCTTAATTTCGAATTTCATAAAAAATTAGGAATTGAGGCATTATTTGCACGTCATGGCATTTTAGAATAAATTACGTATTTTATTTTAAGTCTAGATTGATTTTTGCATCTTAGGATAGAACTTACTAGTTTAAGATAAGATCTTAGTTTAAATTAGGATTTAGTCTGACCCGATCCTTAATATAAACTAGATAGAATCTTAATCTAGATAATTATATTTTGCATTTTCCTTAATTTCGAATTTCATACAAATTTGTTTTAGGATAAATTAGTTTCAATTTCTAGAATATGTTGCATTTTTTCTAGAATAGAAAATTCATGTGCACGTCATATAGAATTAGGTTCATGAAGTGCATGTCATTTAGTGATTATTATTAGGTTCATTTAATTAGAAGTTGCCTGTCATTAGAGTTAGGTTATTTGATTAATTTAGATTGCATATTTAATTATTGCATTTCTTTAGAAATTACCTTTACTCATGTTATATAGTTTAGGTCATGTTACCATGTCATATCAACTCATGTTAGATTAATAACATTGCATCGCATGATTCTCATTGAATAAATGAAAACAAAAAAGATTGAGTGATTGCTTGTTAATTAGAAATCATATCTAGGATTGCTGATGTGAATTTTGATCTAACAACGCAGATGCTTTCGTTGCTTTGAGGTAAGTTTGTAATTTATTCATTGCTTTCTTGGATGTTAAATTGATGGATTGCGCACCCGCATGATCACCTCACATGTTAGAAAAATAAATTTAAAATCAATTCAAGCTGCTTGCCAAACATTTTTTTCTAAAGAATGGTACCGAAAGGGCATTAAAGAAATCTAGTGTAATCAAGTCCCCGTACCCATAGTCTCTGGTTCGTAGGAGTAAAGTAAATCTCTCGTTGCTTTACTTGGGTTTCTAATCGACCCACCAAAAATAGATTAGTGGCGACTCCTAATTGAAAATCATTTGCATGTTAAGAACTCAAACCTAAGTCGTGAATTGGTATGGGCTTGGGAGAGCCCGAGTTAAGTTTAGGCTTAACAATCCATTAGCCTAATTTTAGGTGGTTCACACCCGAAAAATCAGGTCGCGACAACATCATATGAGAAATTATGGAATTGCAAGCCCAAAGTGAGCCACTTTAAAGTATTTGGATGTGTATATTATGCATTCATGCCTAATCACCTATTATTGACACTTGATTTTAGCCAACAAGCCTGGTTGAGGTAAAAACTTGAGATTAGAGATCCCTAATCACGACAGATTCCATTTCTTGGCAAAAAAGAGAAATTTCATTATTTTCTATAAGTTTTTCAAATTCCATTGCATTCAATCAAAATGCAGGCATTGATTTCATCAATAATCCAAGGTTGACTTTAGAGTTAGACCTTTTAATCATACCCCAAAGTCAACTCTTCGTCAACATTTTTTCAAAAAATTGAAAAATAAAAAAATCATCAATTCAATTATTGGCCAGCTTAATTAGACACTCAATAACTAATTTTTTTGAAAAACGATAGAGAGTGGACTTTTTGACCAAACTAAAAATTTTGACCCCCGATCGATAACATTCAAAATCCATTGATTTCTAGAGTAATTTCTTTGCACCAATAACTATTCAATCCCTACCATGCCTAGCGGTATTGGAGCATATGCTTCGGGAGCACTCTTGGACTATGGTTGATGGACATTTGATCTAGAAGTTGTAAAGCATTGAAATCTTAAGCCAATTTTGAGAATTCGAGCTTGAGACGGGTTAACCAATTTTTTAGCGTCATTTTAGGGCCCCTATCTATCCTTCATAGGTAATGCCAATTAGCCCAATTGGAATCCAATTAAGCCAAATTTACTCAATTTCAATATCAATTTTCACAAAATCTAACTTGGCATAACTTGACTAAAACGGCGAATTGGGATCAATAGGGTCCGGCCGCGTTAACCCAATTGACCTATTCCAGTTGAGCCCACTTGGACCAAAACCCAATTTAGCTAATTGGGCGGAGCAAGGCAAGATCGGCCAAACCCATAATACAATTCAAAGCAATTGGGATCCCACAAGTCAATTCGGTTGAACCTAGTCAACCGGCCTCGAACCAAGCCATCCAAGTTTGACCGAATAGGACCCGACTCCTTGGGCCAAAGTCCAATGCAATCCCACTTGGCCCAATTAACTAAAACAGCTTAGCCCATAGCATAAAGGGAAAAAAACAACCAAAAATCCCAAACTTTGCTCAATGTAATAAATTTACCCTAAACTTTTTTTTTTGTGACCCACAAAATCTCATACTTTGCCAACTGTGATATATTTACCCCAAACTCTGGTCGAAGGGCATTTCATCTTTAACTTTTTTACTTTTTCTTTCCTTTTTCTTTACCTTTTTTCCCCATTTTTTTTCTTCCTCTCTCTTCCCTCTGCCAGCCATTGCGAAGGAAAGCCGGACTCAAGTGAGGGCAACCCTCAGCTGGGTTGGGTGAGGGTGGCCCTCGCTGACCTAGGTGGGGACAGCCCTCGCCTACGTCGCAACCCTCACTCGACACAAGTGAGGGTAGCTCTCGCCTGGGCCGAATTCGGTGAGGAATGTCGTCGCTTGATGTGATGAGGCTGCCCTTTGATTCGATGAGGCTGCCTTCGCTCGATGCTAGCGAGGGCTGCCCTTGCTCGATGCTAGCAAGGGCAGCCCTCGCTTGAGTTTGACTTCCCTTTGCCATGATTGGCGAAGGGAAGAGAGAAGAAAAAAAGAAAAAAAAAATGCTCTATAATTTGGAGTAAATGTGTCATGTGGTATAAATTTAGGATTTTTTGTGTCATGAAAATTTGTTTAGATAAATATGTCATAGTTAGCAAAGTTTTGAGTTTTTTGTGTTACAAAAAAAAAGTTTGGATTAAATTTGTCACACTGGACAAAATTTGAGGTTTTTTGTGGCTTTTTCCCTAGAATAAATTAGGGAAAATTGAGACATACAAGCATCCCCAAGGCGAGCTGGGTTGACCCGATAGGGTCCAACCCATTGGGCCGAAGCCTAATAGGGTCATTCGACCCAATAGGCCGATCAATTTGTTCGTAAAATTCTAAACGCAAGTGAACGTGTCGAACAAGTAATATAATGATGAGAAAGAATATCGTCCCACGAAGATCGATGATTAATAAACTAATTAAATACTAAAATAGATTAACTCTAAAATTTATCTAACAGATCAAAATATAATTGAGAATAAATTAAAAACGAAATTTGTAGACTAAATGCAGTAAATCGATCAGATAAATATGTTAGAGCATCCGATTTCACCATAACCACTAGATATGAATTTCAGATTATTGTGAATACAATAACGATATCAAACATGTGATAGCGGAATTTCCTAACCTATTTACTATCCTATCTCTAGGTATAGCAAACCTACTCAGTTTATTAATCCACTATATCTCTATGTGAATTAAAATAAACACGAGTGCATTAAGAACTATGAATATTCCCGGCTTACAATGAGTCTTTTGGATCACCTTATCACCGAAAGCTACAGAAATAACGCGGTATATCTCTATCCACTTATCTTTCATGGTTATATATTATAATAAGCAATTGCATATTATCACTTCTCAGTCTCAAACATGCACATCAAATCATTCAAGTGGTGGCCAGTCACTCAAAAGCATTAAGCACAATAATATATAACTCACATGAATGAAATTAATTGTAAAACATAAAAATCATGAAATTCACATCATCATGGTTAGGCTACATCGTAGCCCTAACAAAAGAAAATTAGAACATAGTAGATGAAGAAATATAAATATAAATATAAATTAAATTCAGCATCTTGAATCGAAGAACAAGAATTCTGTCACCACTTTTGTCTTCTCTTCAAAATACTTGAAAATCTCTCAGAACAATAAAAAACAATCTAAACATAAAAACTCAAACTAAAACCTAGCTGCTCTTTCTCTTTATTCTCCTCTTCATAGGATATATCCAAGATCCTTATCTCTAAGCAATTGCGCACAAAATCAGGGAGTAAATCAGAGGATTTTTTTTTTGATATCTATCTCCCACTGCTGCTTGATTTAAATTCCTCGATTTTGCCATCTTTTTCCTTATCTTCTCCATATATCATTATTCTGCATAAATAAGGAAAATTCAAATAATCAGAAGGAAATCCAAATATTTTCTCATAGATATTGCATTAATTGTTGCCTAAAATAGGTAAAATAACTCTATTTTTATAGAGTTATCAAACCCCCAAACTTAACCTTTTGCTAGTCCTCGAGCAAAATCAAAACATAACAAATTGCTCATCTTTCCATAATTGCTCAAATTCACAATTCAAAGAAAAACACAAATTTCATCTAAACATTAGAAAAGGACCAGACCATCAGTGTCATGCGCAACTTCAACTGTTCCATATGGGAATACTTGTGTAACTATAAAAGGACCAGACCATCGAGACCGCAACTTTCCTGGAAAAAGTTTAAGACGGGAGTTATAAAGTAAGACTTTTTGACCAATTTTAAACTCTCTTCTGAATATGTGCTTGTCATGCCATCTTTTTGTACGCTCCTTGTACAACTTAGAATTTTCATAGGCCTCATTGCGAAATTCCTCCAATTCATTCAGTTGCAATAATCTTTCTTCACCTACAGACTGCATATCAAAATTTAGAAATTTCAATGCCCAATATGCTTTATGCTCTAATTCCACTGGTAAGTGACAAGCCTTTCCAAACACCAGCCTAAAAGGAGACATCCCAATTGGAGTTTTGAACGCTGTCCTATAGGCCCAAAGTGCATCATCAAGTTTTATTGACCAATCTTTTCTAGAGGCATTCACTGTTTTTTCTAAAATTCTCTTGATTTCCCTATTTGAAATCTCTACTTGACCACTAGTCTGAGGATGATAAGGGGTTGCAACCTTATGTGTGACTCCATACTTACTCAAAAGTGCTTCAAATTGTTTGTTATAAAAATGTGTCCCCCTATCACTTATGATTGCCTTAGGAGTGCCGAATCGAGTAAAAATATTTTTCTTTAAGAATTTGACCACAACCTTAGCATTATTTGTTGGCAATGCTACAGCTTCTACCCACTTAGACACATACTCCACAGCCACTAAAATGTATAAATTTCCATAAGAAGGTGTAAAGGGTCCCATGAAATCAATACCCCAAACATCAAATAATTCACACACAATAATGTTGTTTAAAGGCATCTCATTTTTTCTTGAAATATTTCCAGTTCTTTGACACCTATCACATGAAACTACATAGGAGTATGCATCTTTAAAAATTGTAGGCCAATAAAAACCAGATTGTAAAATCTTAGCTGCAGTTTTGGTGGCACCAAAATGGCCACCTGCCTCTCCATCATGACAATGATGTAGAATGTTTGCCTTTTCTTCGTCTGAAACACATCTCCTTATGACCCTGTCTGCACATACTTTAAACAAGAAAGGTTCTTTCCAAAAATAATTTTTAACATCAGAAAAGAATTTTTTCTTCCGTTGATATGATAATTCAGGAGGAAGAACATTACTTACCAAATAATTTACAAAGTCTGCATACCAGGGAATTTTTGTGGACTTAATGGAAAAAATTTTCTCATCAGGGAACTCTTCCAAAATTGGTCTTACCTCTTCCTTTGAATTTGGAATTCTTGATAAGTGATCTGCAACTAGATTTTCAATCCCCTTCTTATCCTTGATTTCCAAATCAAATTCTTGCAGCAATAGAATCCACCTGATCAACCTAGGTTTTGATTCTTTCTTTTCAAGCAGATACTTAAGAGCAGAGTGGTCAGAATAAACTATAACTTTTGAGCCAATTAAATAAGAACGAAATTTATCAAAAGCAAATACTACTGCCAAAAGTTCCTTTTCTGTTGTTGAATAATTCAATTGTGCACCTGATAAGGTTCGACTGGCATAGTATATGGTTCGAAAATTTTTATTCTTCCTTTGTCCCAAAACAGCTCCTACTGCAAAATCGCTAGCATCACACATCAGTTCAAAAGGTAAATCCCAATTTGGTGCTGCCATAATTGGTGCTGACGTTAACTTCTTCTTTAAAGTGTTAAAAGCCTGCATGCATTCAACAGAAAAATTAAAAGGAGCATCTTTTTCCAAAAGATTAGAAAGAGGTTTAGCAATTTTTGAAAAATCTTTTATAAATCGCCTGTAAAATCCCGCATGCCCCAAAAATCCTCTGACAAGTTTCACAGATGTTGGCGGAGGTAATTTTGCAATAACCTCCACTTTGGCTCGATCGACTTCTATTCCATTTTGAGAAATTTTATGCCCGAGCACTATTCCTTCCTGCACCATAAAGTGGCACTTCTCCCAATTCAAAACAAGGTTAGTCTCCTCACATCTTTGTAAGACCAAAGCCAAATTATTTAAACAAGAATCAAATGATAAGCCAAAAACAGAAAAATCATCCATGAAAATCTCAATATATTTTTCAACCATATCAGAGAAAATAGCCATCATGCATCTCTGAAAAGTAGCCGGTGCATTACAAAGACCAAAGGGCATTCTTCTAAAAGCAAAAGTACCATATGGACAAGTGAAAGTAGTTTTCTCTTGATCTTCCGGTAAAATAGGAATCTGATTATACCCTGAATATCCATCCAGAAAGCAATAAAACTCATGCCCTGCAAGTCTTTCTAACATCTGATCAATAAATGGTAAAGGAAAGTGATCTTTTCTAGTGGCATCATTCAATTTTCTGTAATCTATACACACACGCCACCCAGTAACTGTTCTAGTTGGAATCAATTCATTGTTGTCGTTTTTCTGAACAGTCATACCACCTTTCTTTGGCACAACTTGTACAGGACTTACCCAAGAACTATCAGAGATAGGATAGATGATACCTGCATCAAGTAGCTTAATTACCTCAGCTTTCACTACTTCTTGCATCTTCGGGTTCAAACGCCTCTGAGGTTGGATAGTGGGTTTATATTGCTCCTCCATCAAAATTTTGTGCATGCAAATTGAAGGACTAATTCCCTTGATATCAGTTATTTTCCATCCAATTGCACCCTTATGCTCTCTTAATACTCTGAGCAATTTCTCCTCCATCAAATCTGTCAAAGAAGAAGATATAATTACTGGTAAAGAAGAAACTCCATCTAAATAAGCATATTTCAAATGAGAAGGTAAGGGTTTGAGTTCAAGAATTGGAGGCTCTTCAATTGATGGTTTAGGCTTTGTAATGTGTTGTCCCAACTCCTCAAATTTAATTGCCTTTTGCCTTGAATATGGTGGAATTGCCTCCATAAAATTTGCGTACTCATTTATCTCCTCATTCTGAATATCTTTGTCCCTTGGTTGAATCAGACATGCTTCAAGTGGATCTTTAAAAATATTTTCCTGAAAAACCTTATTCACCAACTTGTCAACTGTCTCAATTCTAAAACAAGAATTATCATCAGATGGATATTTCATTGCTTTAAAAACATTAAATGAAACAAGATCATCTTGAACTCTAAGGATCAACTTCCCTTGTTGCACATCAATAAGAGCTCTTCCTGTTGCTAGAAAAGGTCGACCTAAGATAAGTGGTACCTCAAAATCTTCGTAAGAATCTCCAATAGTGCAAGGAATAGTAAAACTCCCTGGATCTTTTAATTTCGGAGGCAATTTGTTTTGTAGGATGGCTGAACACTCCTCATTTAACTTCACAGTTTCATAATCCTCCAATTTCCTTTTGTTTGCCAAAATCTCCTTCAAAAATTTTGCATAACTAGGCATTTGCGCTAAAGCATCTGCAAAAGGAATGTTAATGTGCAATTTTTTAAATACATCAAGAAATTTAGAAAATTGCTTATCTATTTTGTGCTGCTGGAGTCGCTAAGGGAATGGAATTGGCGGCACATATGGCTTGGGATTATCTGGAAAAAGTTTACTCTTGCTTGTCCCTTTTGATTGTTTATTGGTCACCTCTTCCTTGTCTCTGACAATCTCTTCTTCTCCCACTTGTTTACCACTTCTCAAGGTAATAGCCTTTATGTTTTCAATTGGATTTTTCTCTGTGTTGCTCGGCAAAGAACCTTGTTGTCTTCCTGACATCATGCTTGCTAACTGACCCACTTGCATCTCCAAATTTCTGATTGAAGCCTCTTGGTTTTGAAATCTCACATCCGTGCTTTTGATGAAGTCATGAGTCGTATTAGCAAGTTTGGTGACTATATCTTCCAAATTTGACTTTGTCTCTTCTGATTGTTTGAATCCCGGTGGTCTCATCACATTCTGATTATTCCATGAAAAATTTGGATGATTGCGCCATCCCGGATTGTACGTGTTGGAGTAGGGATTATTCTGTGACCTGTTAAAATTCCCAACAAAGTTAGAATTTTCACTAGATTGTTTAAAAGTATTACCTACCTGACACGCTGTGCTAACATGTCCTCCACCACAAAAATCACATGTCAAATTCTGAATTTTCATGGCTGAAACACTCATATTATCAAGCTTTTTGTTGAGTGTATCAAATTGCGCAGCAATTGCAGCAAAAGCATCCACTTCGTGAACTCCGCTAACTTTTCGCATTGGTAGTCTCTCAGTAGGCCATTGATAACTATTGGACGCCATCTCCTCTAATAAATTGTAGGCTTCTTCTGGTGTTTTATTATTTAGAGTTCCTCCTGCAGCTGCATCAATCATAGAACGAAGATTTGCACTAGAGCCGTTATAAAAAGTTTGTACCTGCATCCATACGGGTAGTCCATGATGTGGGCATCTCCTAAGAAATTCTTTGAATCTTTCCCATGCTTCATATAATGATTCATTGTCCATCTGCATAAAATTAGTAATATCGTTACGCATCTTCGCAGACTTTGCAGGTGGAAAGAACTTACCAAGAAATTTCTGAGCCATGTCATTCCATGTAGTGATTGATCCTGCAGGAAGAGAAGAAAGCCAACTTTTAGCTTTGTCTCTAAGAGAGAATGGAAATAATCTCAATCTAACAGCATCATCTGTAGCTCCATTATATTTAATGGTGTCGCAGATTTCAAGAAAAGCATCAATGTGAGCGTTTGGATCATCGCTTGGCAGCCCACTGAATTGCACTGATTGTTGAAGCATATGAATGAGTGACGGCTTGATCTCAAAGTTGTTTGCTTGAATTGCAGGTCTTCTGATACTTGATGTGGTGCCTTGAACTGTTGGCGCAGCATAATCTCTTAAGAGTCTACGTGGATTTTCATTCTCACCATCTGCCATCTTAGCGTGATTTCTCTGTTCTCTCAGTCGCCTTTTGAATGTACGCTCGATTTCTGGATCAAGCTCAACAAGTTTCCCTTGTTGGCTACGTGTCATAAACCGATGTACACCCTGAAAAATAAAACAAAAATAAAGCTAGATTAAACTTAGAATTATCTGGTATCAATATTAATTAGTATTAAACAAACGATCCCCGGCAACGGCGCCAAAAACTTGTTCGTAAAATTCTAAACGCAAGTGAACGTGTCGAACAAGTAATATAATGATGAGAAAGAATATCGTCCCACGAAGATCGATGATTAATAAACTAATTAAATACTAAAATAGATTAACTCTAAAATTTATCTAACAGATCAAAATATAATTGAGAATAAATTAAAAACGAAATTTGTAGACTAAATGCAGTAAATCGATCAGATAAATATGTTAGAGCATCCGATTTCACCATAACCACTAGATATGAATTTCAGATTATTGTGAATACAATAACGATATCAAACATGTGATAGCGGAATTTCCTAACCTATTTACTATCCTATCTCTAGGTATAGCAAACCTACTCAGCTTATTAATCCACTATATCTCTATGTGAATTAAAATAAACACGAGTGCATTAAGAACTATGAATATTCCCGGCTTACAATGAGTCTTTTGGATCACCTTATCACCGAAAGCTACAGAAATAACGCGGTATATCTCTATCCACTTATCTTTCATGGTTATATATTATAATAAGCAATTGCATATTATCACTTCTCAGTCTCAAACATGCACATCAAATCATTCAAGTGGTGGCCAGTCACTCAAAAGCATTAAGCACAATAATATATAACTCACATGAATGAAATTAATTGTAAAACATAAAAATCATGAAATTCACATCATCATGGTTAGGCTACATCGTAGCCCTAACAAAAGAAAATTAGAACATAGTAGATGAAGAAATATAAATATAAATATAAATTAAATTCAGCATCTTGAATCGAAGAACAAGAATTCTGTCACCACTTTTGTCTTCTCTTCAAAATACTTGAAAATCTCTCAGAACAATGAAAAACAATCTAAACATAAAAACTCAAACTAAAACCTAGCTGCTCTTTCTCTTTATTCTCCTCTTCATAGGATATATCCAAGATCCTTATCTCTAAGCAATTGCGCACAAAATCAGGGAGTAAATCAGAGGATTTTTTTTTTGATATCTATCTCCCACTGCTGCTTGATTTAAATTCCTCGATTTTGCCATCTTTTTCCTTATCTTCTCCATATATCATTATTCTGCATAAATAAGGAAAATTCAAATAATCAGAAGGAAATCCAAATATTTTCTCATAGATATTGCATTAATTGTTGCCTAAAATAGGTAAAATAACTCTATTTTTATAGAGTTATCACAATTCCAGGCGAGCCTAGCCATGGCCAGCCCCCTCTCTCTCCATGTCATGAGAATGACAAAAATGCCATTACAGTTAATCACGAAATTATTTAGACAAGTCATCAATCTATGTGAAGGCGAATCTTGGCCATACATTACCATTTAATTTTAGCCGTCTAACATGACATGTCACCCATTTATGTCATTAAAATTCAGCCCAAAGTGGTTGTACTTATTAGTCCTCTAAAAATGCACTATGTGCAAAACTACAATATGATTCCAAACTCGCTAACTAGGTAGCATTCCTACGAAATACTGTAACCTCTTTAAATACATAAATCCGTGAGATTAAAGAGATCTCTCTTTATCATTTTAGAATCTTGATTCCCACGGAAAAATTATTAGAGAACTTGTAAAAAGAGCAAGTATCTAGCATATTAAAGAATGGAAAAGTATAGATCAATATATCTCCACTATGATTATAATTGAGCAAAAAAGAACCAAAATGAAAAAAGAAAAAGGAAAAACATTAACACGTCATCCAACTTCTTGAAGAACACACCCTTACCTTGGCGGTAGATATTACTTGTCTCCTCACCTAAGGGTCTGAGATGAGACTCGAGTACTGAAAGTGCTAGTATGAACACCTAGAGGGTGGTGAATAGATGTAAAAACAGATTCTGCAAAATACAGTGAAAACCTTTCCTTTTAACCTGAGTCTGAATAACAACAGGCTTTTGAAACTGAGTCTGAAGAGTAGTAGACTTTGAGCGAGATCAGACTTTAGCAGTTAAATAGAACTACGAACAAAATAAAAAGATTCAGGGAAGAGAATAAGAGCACAAGATTTATAGTGGTTCAGCTTAATCCAAACCTATGTCCACTCTCCCACGCTAACAGCCTCCTTGGTTGGATTCCACTATGCAATCAACAAGAGATTACAACTTTGAGTGCAAACACTTAGTAGTAGATCACACTATCTCACTAAGTCACTATTTTGGTATTTCTCTCACGATCACAAACGTTTAAGCTCACAAAGACAAGTGTATGATAGAAGATCGCTCAGACTTTGGAATTATAAATTCTACGTTCCGTCTCTTACTTGCTCATCGGTCCTTCATCTCCTTAAATACTCCTCCACTTCCAAACTAGCCGTTGGACAGCATCTCAAGGATCGTCTTCCAATCTACCCATTGGACAGATCTGTATCTAGAAGTCGTTGAGTGACAAAAGTAAAATCCCAAATTGATTCCGATCGCCCATACAAACAGAATATTGGTTTCCATAAGTAGAGCTTATTCGTATAGAAAGTTCTTGTCTTCAAAATCCAATTGTCAATCAAATCAATCTTGATGTGGAATTCAAACCAGATCACTAGCCGTTATATCTTCGGGGCTTGTGTTATGTTATGTCGAATCTGAATGTAAAGTCTGAGAGCAATAGACTTTACAATCTAAGTCTGAGTGCGATAGACTTTGCAATCTAAGTCTGAACATATTCTGCTTCTGAACAGATTTAGCTTTAAGGATTGTACCCAGTTCAGTTTCAGCATAGAGTCTGTCTTCTGATTCTTTTAAGCATAGACTTCGATAATATCATTTACATGTTCTATCATCTGCATAGTCTATTACTCAACCATCAAACACATTAGTAGCCTTTGATTTATTTTGTCATCTTCAAAACATCATAAGGGATTTCCCTAACAAGTACAAGATCTCAAAACAAACTCCTCACTGTCATACAAAACCTGTAGATCAACTTCCACAGTTCATCATTCATCCCTGCCATTAAGATAAAAGGGGTAAAAACAAGGAAGAAAAAGTAGGAGACAGACCTCAATAGCAGTTTCGACCATGGGGAGCTTCAAGCGAAAGGGCGGCTTCTCCGGAAAAATCAACGGCAATTATATCTATCCACACAAATTACTGGAAGAGACTATTACAAAATAATTCAATTGAAACATAGGATCGACACAAATCAACAGCTCCCTGAACTAACGTGAAATAAAATCAGTCTATTTTCGTACTAACTTCCGACATCCCGGAAAAAAACACCGAGCCTTTCGAATAAAGGAGAAAAAATCCTAACTGTGTCATAACTGTGTCGTACCCTCGCATAACCTCGGATTTCTCACAAAGAGTGATCGAAGACAGCTTGGTTGAAAGGCCTGACGGCAACCAAGTCGTAGCTCTTGAGAATGGGATTCACGGAGTTCAGGACCTGGGCCTGGGAAACGGTCTCGGCAAAGACGGTGAGGCGCTTGTACTGGCGGAAGCCGGAGGCGAGTTGGAGGCCGAGGAGGCTGCGGTGGAGGGAGACAGACGAGGAGAGCAAGGGGGCGGCCTTCAACAGATAGAACTATATATCTTTGCCTGCGTGCGATTGAAGCACGGTTACGTGCATTTTGTACGTAATCGAGGGGCAGGTCAAAGAGTTCGAGGCACCTCCAATGTCCCGTCGCTCAAAGAGTTCCAAGAGTCCAGATTTTAACCGATAGATGCCATCATCATCAAGATGTCTTAGTTCCAATGCCGAAATGAAGAGCACCCGGTTGCCAGTATTGACAAGACACTCTTGTACATAAAAATTAGCTGATCACCTGATGAAAGAGTCCGAGGCACCTCCAATGTAGCGTCGCTCAAAGAGTTCCAAGAATCCAGATTTTAATCGATAGATGCCATCATCATCAAGATGTCTTAGTTGCAATGCCGAAATGAAGGGCACCCCGTTGTCAGTATTGACAAGACGCTTGTATATCATCTACGGACGACACGTACATGATTTCTTCATAACTATGACGCGAGTAGTTTACCGTGGTCCAATAATTAACATCAATGTACAGGTCGAATGAAAGAGTCTGATTCTGTTCATCATAGTTTCCATACCAAAACTTTGCCCTAATCAAGTAGGTGTTGTTCTTGTTGGGAAAATACTGCTTCGATTGGGTAGAACAATGAAGACGGATCTTTGAGTACTCGAGTCGGACTTTGAGGCGTGATATCACTTTCTTTAAGGATTTATTTGCCCCACAAAGTTGCTAATGGTCACCGGCAAAATATCCTCCAGGATACAACAAAGTCTCAATTTGAGAATACTAGATAGCAATTCTAGTATTTCTCCAGGATCTCTCTAGGAAACAATTGAAAGAATGGCTGTCGTTTTTTCAGAAAGAAACTCGAAGAGAAGAAAAGATAACCGGACTTCTTTCTCAATCTGACAAGTATATATATATAAACTAGTCTTAGAAAACGAAGACAACTCTTCGTGAAAAGTTGCGAAATGAAAAAATACATCCTTTCGAAATTTGTTCAATTGAACAAAGGTGTCTATTCGTAAGAAATTAAAACCGAACCAATGCAACCCTTCGTGAAAGGTTGCAAACCGAAAAGGTATCATATGCAAATGAAAAGACACGAATAAATTCGGAATAATAATTAATAATTATTTATTTATTTATTTAATAAATAAAATTTCGAATTTTCATTTTATATTTTATTTTCGAGAATTCTCAAACAAAAATAAAATAAATAATAGAGGGATTAGTGCTAAGTGCGCCTAATAATCGCGCCAAAATCGCGCACCCGCACGCGGGTATGGTGGGGTCTAGCCCCACCCAATCATTACTTTAAATGTATAAAGTAAATCCCACACTTTTAAACTGGTTTACTTTTTCCCACCTTTCCCATGTGGGACAAGGTAAAAGGCACTCATTTTTGTTTTAACAAACAAAACTCCAACAGTTCTTGCCTTGGTTTGGTTTTAAACTGTAACAATTTCTTTCTCCGTTAGGAAAATTCCTTAAATTCTTCAATAACTGTTGATCGCCATCATATATGAACTTCGTGGAAATCTGCATGTTTTTTCCAGAGTCTATGAACCCTTCATCGGTTTCATATGTTATGCCGGTGTCATTGTCGGTGTATAAATTAGTTACTTCACAATCGATATTGATAAAACCTTGTATGATTAAGAAAAAAAAAAGAACTCGGTGAAATGGAAAAAAAAATGATTTGTCTTATTGGACCATTGGAACAAGTTCGGTGTATCCCGATCATCGGAATAGTCCAATAGTTATCGTTTCTAACGCGCCTATGATTTGACGCTTAGATCACATGAGTCTGAATATAAAGAAGAGACTATTTTGTTTCGATAGAAGGTCATGACTAATGAAGTGGTACAGACAACAAAATGGCCAACATTTCTTGATCATAGATGGGACACTAACATTGTACGAAGCTTAAACCACAAGACAGGAAAAATATCATGCTGTGTTGGGGGGAAAGGGGAGAAGAAAATTGGGATCGAGGATGTCCACATTTCTCCTCCTCTCCCATCTTATAAAAAGTCGAATTTGTTCTGAGATTTTCACTTGCAAACTCTGAATCTTTTAGCATCTCATGCAAACTCATGGAAACCGAAAAACTTTTCTCTTAGCATCTCATGCGAACTCAAAAACTTTTCTCTACGCAGGCGCGCATGCATGTGAGAGAGAGAGAGACCTGGAATCTGTTGGGCTTGAACCACAGGGACTAGTGCTGAAGCTAAAGCAGCAAGCAATGCAAACGAGAAAGCTGTAATTGATCTTGCCATTGTCATGGAGCAGTGGAGATTGTCGAAGAGAGACGTGTAAAGAAGATATGCATGCACACCTTATATTTGTAGCGTGAGCTCTCCGTTCAACCGACATCATATAATGGCTATAGACCAGTATATTTCGTTAGTCTCATCTTAATGTCAAATTACTAAGAGGATCGGAAGTAAAACGCAACCTCTTGTGGTGCTCGTTCGCCCCCGTATTACTCGCATCTTGAATTTCCTTCAGTCTATAATTAACTGAGTCATGGCTCGAATGCAAGCAGACAAAGACTTGCAGCTAGGTCTTCATCTGTTGTACTCCTCACTGTCATGCAAAACCTATAGATCAATGTCCACAGTTCACCATCCATCCCTGCCATTAAAATAAAACGGGTAAAACAAGGAAGAAAAAGTAGGAGATTTCAAAGAAAAGAAATCCCAACAGCGTTGATTGTGGAACTGCTGCAATTCCTCCACGACTTGGTCATCAAGTCAGATCATTTCCTTCCAAGAATACACCTACAATTCCTCCATGACTTGCTCCTCAAGACAGATCATTCTCTAGAGATTGTATCCCACAAAATCACGTCCCTTGAAAGCCTAGTGCTTAGCCAATATATTCATGTGTTATATAGCAAACATGTGTACAAAAGATATTCTCTTAAAATATACAGAAAATAAAAGGCAACGTTGTGCCTGAATCTTCTTCTTCTATTCGCTCTCTTTTACCATTTTGACAAGGGACAGACCTCAATAGCAGTTTTGACCATGGGGAGCTTCAAGCGAAAGGGCAGCTTCTCCGGAAAAATCAATGGCAATGATATCTATCTACGCAAATTACTGGAGAGACTATTACAAAATAATTCAGTTGAAACATAGGATCGATATGAATCAACAGCTCCCTGGATTAACTTGAGAAGTAGTAGGAATAACTCCAATTTTTTTACTTTTCTCCATTTTTAAATAGTCAAGGATGCTTTTGAAGAAAAAATCAGTCTATTTACATGATAACTTCCAACATCCCAGAAAAAACCACTGAGCCTTTCGATTTCCCGAATAGAGAAGAAAGAATCCTAACTGTGTAATGCCCTCACATTACCTCGGATTTCTCAGAGTGATTGAAGACAGCTGGTTTGAAAGGCCTGATGGTGACCAAGTCGCAGCTCTTGAGTAACGGGATTCACGGAGTTCAGGACCTGAGCCTGGGAGACGGTCTCGGCGAAGACAGTGAGGCGCGTGTACTGGCAGAAGGCGGAGGCAAGTTGGAGGCTGAGGAGGCAGCAGTGGAGACAGACAAGGAGAGCAAGGGGGCGGCCTTCGACAGATAGAACTATATATCTTTGCCTGCGTGCGATTGGAGCATGGTTATGTGCATTTTGTATGTAATTGAGGGACAGGTCAATCAATAACGTTAAATTCTTCGAGAGATTGTTTCTGGGGGAGGTCAAAGACATGCTATCGATTGCCAGATGCACATTGCAATGTATATTCAAGCTTTGGTTCTTATCTTGCACTCTATCATTTGGATGAGAACTACACAGACTTCAGTGAATCAAGTCACCTTGAGATTCCTTTTTTTGATATAATCATTTTCATCTTGGTTGTTCTCTGGCAACCATGTGTTTAGCGAGGTTTTGACCTTGACATTGTGTTGAATAATCTGCATTCCATTATTCCAAGAAGAAAACATAGAATGATACAATATTCAGCGATCACTTCTTTTATAAGAACTGCCTCCCAATGAGTAAGAAAATGATAAAAAATCTGGTTATCTTTCTCTCAGGAGTTTGGCGATGTGAAATCGCCAATTCAGAGACAGAACCAACACGAGTGAGTTCTTTCTCCTGCTCGGCTTGATCAGCAATGTTAACAATTAACACAGTCAATGCGATGACCAGCACTGACTAGAAAAAAGGCCGTTGAGTAATTGGTGCAAAATATAACAGCATGGTTAGAGCAAGATGTTGGAACATGGGCTGCATGTGTTTGGTCTAACAAATTGCACTCAGACGAAATAGTTTCACAAGCCTAAAGAAGCTCTACCAAGCATACCTGCCTTCGGTGTTGTACGGGAACCAGATATGGCGCATAGCACAGTCATCTCCACCAGGTGCACCTCTGGCTCAATCACAATGTGTGACACATGCTTTGGGGTGTTTCTTCATTATGCGTAAGTTAAAAGAAGTCGATCTAGTCACATCAAAATGACACATTTGATCACAGTTCAGTCTAGATTGAGTTGACCCTTCATTAGGCAAATGTCTGTGTGGAACTCAGATGGTGACTAAACAGAGTTAGTCTCTATGATGAGTTTCCTGACTAGGGTACTCATGCCGGTGCATTCACGAGAAGCATGAGATTGAAGTTACCGCTCCTTTCATCACAAATTCTCCTCAAGCATTACCACCCCGTTATGGTTGCGGAGTCTCGTGACATATGAAGACGCGAGTTCCATTTCAAGGAATCAGAGAGATTTTGATATGCTACTTACCTATAGAACTCACTAACCAGAATAACTCCTTACCAACGTCAAAGACACAGCCCATGTGGCATCGAGCAGTCATTTATAATAGCTGTCTGTACTGTTTGTTGTTCATATTCAGTAGATGACTGGGTAGCCCTGAAAGCAAATGTCGGACGTCTGCTCAGATAGAAAAGAGTTTTCTTGAGGTTCACAGGCCTAGTAGCTTCACTATAAGCAAGTCCCAATCCATGAACGATGATAGTGAAGCTTTTCATTAGCACTGAGATTTCTTGATTTACTACACATGCAGACAGATGGAGAAATTTCATTGAGACCATACGTATACAATTTCATTCGTGCAGAAAATGTACCCATCAGTCATCAGATTTCAAATTAATGACAGTTTCCTAGATTGCTATCAACAGTTCAGGACTTGCAGTCCATCTTCGTAAACAACTTTGCCTGCCAAGCTGGGGAAGGGCAAGTTCAGTAGTAAAGGTCTGTCTCTCCCTCCCCTCCAGAGCAGTCATTGCCCTCAACTCTCTCCTTAGCAGAACGCTTCTGATGCCAGTAGTCTAAAGTCAATCCGCAACGACATTCTTTACCTCTCTACCTTCTTTATTTGAGCTAGTTCTCTCTATGCAACTGCAAAGCATAAACAAATCAGGAGACTTACTTAGACTCCGCTCTTCATTTGACACGCAGATGAATGTTTTCTTACTTAACCACGTCCATCTTCAGTGAAGCTCACACCCCTAGCCTTCAACTCTCCTCTGCTGGTTGTCAGCTCATCGGAAATCTCAGCATCCGATTTTTTGTCCCCATCTTCCGCGATCCTGGAAATTAACATTTCCCTCTCCTAATATAACACCTGGTGAGATATTGCATAGACAGCGAGCTAATTCATGATGATTAATGACAATGACTTCGCGTACCTGACGAGAGAGGCCGAGGGAAAATCGTGGGGGTACAAGTGACTTCTTCATACTCCGCCGCGTCTAGTTCTCGCAGATGATGTGGATTGAACAACTTGGGTAATACATGTTAACTTATGCCTATGAGAAGAAAGAACGGCAAGGGGAATAAAATTCCAGCAATCGGGATTTTTGTCACTCCAAAACACAGCAACAGGTGCACAAATTGAAATATGGTGAATGCGGCTATATATTTGAAAGGCACGGACTCCACATGAGAAGCATGAACCCCTTCCAGGTAGGGGTGAGCACGGTTCCCGGTTCTAAAAAGACAGGTTCCGGTTCCTAGTTCCTCTAGTTCCTTTTTTCCAAGAACCGGTTAGGGCTCCTAAGTCCAAAAGAAAAGAAGCCCCAAATCTCTCGACCGGTTCAGTGTTCACAATTTCCCTTCACTCTGATTTCACACTTTCACTGAGGCCGCTCGCCCTCAACACCGCCGCCGGATGCCGCTCGCCCTTGTCGGATACTACTGGATCCCAGTCGCCAAAATCAAATTTCTCATCTTAAACACTAGTTATCAAAAAGTGAAAATGTATACAACGAGAATATACACTAAACATCATCATTCTCTAATTACACTGCTTTACAGCAAGGCCAGCGACCGCATCAACATCCATTCTAATACGCCACCAAAGCCAATGAATTCCACGTCCGAATCCCACATTCCCCTTTTTTTTCTGAATTTTCCAACCACACTATCTATAAAGTACTTCACATGTTATATTCACATGTTATATTCCAGGCTTTTCTCATTCTGTAATCTTCCTACGAATGTAGCATTAAGATACACGATATACATTCAAATTGATCTCCGATAGCGCTTAGCTCCGAAACCATCGCCGAATGACAGTTGTTGGAATTTCCGCTTGAATCTGCCCACAAAATGTCTATAAAGGGATTGGACCCGAGACAACGCGGGGAGGAGGAAACGACGGGGAATACAGAAAGAACCGAAAACGCTTGGATGTTCGACGAGACTAAGCACGGAACCCAGCTGCAACGGCTCAAAAATGACGCGTACAGCCTAACCCCACTCGACGACTCCGAGACGTAGTCGTCACTCGCCGGTCGCCATCATTGGGTTAAAAAAAAAACTCATAACCATCTCCTCCTATAAAAAAACATAAAAAAAAAAAAAAAAACGGACCAATGCACACGTGTCTACGCTCAGGTCACAACCAGAAGCCACGTGAGGTTGGGAAGGAATTCCAAGCGGCCCAGGGTAAAAAACACGGCACCATCTACACTCCCTCGGCGGCAATGCGAAACGAGAGGAGCTACGAAAGAGAGAGAAAGACAGCGCACGAGAAGCGGCCGAGAAACCCTAGGAGAGAGAGAGAGAGAGAGAGAGGGGGGAGAACCTGCAGGAGAGGGAGGGCCAGACGAGGTTGTGGTTGGCGAGCCAGTCGTAGAGGACGGGGACGAGCGACTTCCACTGGGTGTACCTCTCGTCCACCTATCGCCCCGCCCCCTTCCCTCTCTCCTTCATCTCCTTCTCCTTCCTTCCTTCCTTCTCTCTCTCGGCGTTTCTCTTTTCCCGCCTCTTCTCGACCTGGCAGACGGAGTGCGAAGTAGGGGAAATGGAAGAGAAAATATTGGGTGGGTCTTACCCTCCACGTAGGCGTAGGGTAAGACCATTCAGCGATCGACACGTGGCTCCACGTAGGCGACGGCGTCAGAGGTTTAAAATTTGCGCGCGCCGCTCCTGGGGCCCACCACTCTGACGCTCTCTCTCCTCTGCTCTCCTCTGCGACCTGTCGACTCGTCCTCTCTCTCCTCTCTCTCTCTCTCTTTCCCCGTTCTCCCCGTTCTCCGTTCCGTTTTGCGGGAGAACAAAAGTCGCAGGTGCTTCTCTCCGAATGCTCTTCCCCCTCCTCTGCTCTCTCTCCTCCGCTGGTTGCCTGCGACGCCGACGCCGACGCCCTTTCCACCTCCGCCGACGCCTCTGCTCTCTCTCCTCCGCCGGTTGCCCGCGACGCCGACGCACACGCCCTTTCCACCTCCGCCGACGCCTCTGCTCTCTCTCCTCTGCTGGTTGCCCGCGACGCCGACGCCAACGCCAACGCTCTCTCTCCTCCGCTGGTTGCCCGCGACGCCGACGCCGACGCCCCTCCGCCTCCGCCTTCGCCCCCGACTCTTCTGCCTCCGCCGTCGCCGATGCCCCTTCGCCTCCCTCTCGCGACCTCTGCTCTGCTCTCTCCCTCTTTCCTCTGCGGAGCGCCCTTGCTGGCAACCCCGACGCCGACGAACCCCTGCTCGCGTTTTGGCCTCCCTCTCCGTGAACGAAGGTCGCTCTGCTCGCTCTCTCCCTCTCTCTTTCCTCCGCGAAGCGCCCCCGCTCCTAAACCCGGACGCCGCCGACGCCGTCGCCTCTCGCCGTCGCCTTCCCAAGCCCCACCGATAGGCACCCCATTGATGACTCCCGTACGTCCCAAGGTTCCCTGTTTTTTTTTTTTTTGGATTCCACTTAGTAGAATTCATGTTAAGGTTTATAGTTGGATAAGGATGGAGCACATTTGCATTAGGATTTTCTACAATGGCTTGAAATAGGTGGTATATTGCATTTTCTAGAACCCCGGGACATGCTCCAGTTTATATGTGCTGGGTTTTCCATAGGTACTTCAGTAAATAGAATGATCTTTGGGCAAGTGATGCATGTGCATGCTCTGCTCTTCTTTGCTGTGATGTGGAGGTTCTTATGCTTAAGTTTATATGAGTGATATAGCTTTCTCGAAAATAATTTGTAGTTAGAGATGTTCTGCTTAGCTTCCTCTATTATTTAATATGAGAAATATGTAGATGAAGCTTGGCTATATGATCCATCTAAAATTTGTTAATTTGACATTTATTCTGAGAATACTCCTGTTCTCAAATTTTGGCCGTCAGGTTCTGTACTAGATCACTATTACGGGAGTCCCTTGATTATTCTCTGATTGATAAAATTCCTGGTCGACCAAACGATCGCAAGACGCCTCTGGGAGAACTGAATTGGATTTTTACTGCAGTGACCGACACTATTGCTTGGAATGTCCTCCCTCATGGTAGCACACTATTTATTTTTTGTACTTAATTTGTGCAGCTTTTTTAATTTTCTTATTTTAATCAATTGCGTTTTCATCTGTGACTAGTCAATATTTGATTGTTGTGCTGCAGATCTGTTTCAAAGATTGTTCAGACAAGACCTTTTGGTAGCCAGCCTGTTTCGAAATTTTTTACTTGCTGAAACAATTATGCGTTCAGCAAACTGTTCACCAATATCTCACCCAGCTCTGCCACCGACACATCAGCATCATATGTGGTACTGCAATTTCTTTCATCATCAAGTGGTTTCACGTGAAGATTTATTACTGATTTTCTTCTTGTTGGTATGTAGGGATGCATGGGACATGGCTGCCGAAATCTGTCTATCGCAGCTTCCATCTTTGGTGGACGATTCTGGTGCAGAATTCCAGCTTCAAACTTTTACTTTTTTCCTTTCAAATTGCTTGATCTCACTCATGGTTTGTCCTCAAGTAACACTGTTCGGCATTCTTTCAGCCAAGCCCTTTTTTCACCGAACAGCTAACAGCATTTGAGGTATGGCTTGATCATGGGCCTGAAAGTAAAAAACCACCAGAGCAGCTGCCTATTGTTCTTCAGGTATGATATGGCTTGTCATAGTTATCTGTCATCTTTTGACCATGTCGCAGTTATAGTTCTCTTGCTCCACCATTCTTCACTTTTTCTTGTTTACTTTTAAGCAGTTAAAATGGTTAAATATAACACGATGCTTATCAAGTTTAAGCTTGGTTGTTCAAGTTGTGCTGTGAGTCCATCAGTTTGTGTAATTGAGGAATCTATGCATATTCTTAGGTTCTGCTCAGCCAGAGTCATCGATTTCGGGCACTTGTTCTCCTTGGAAGGTTCCTTGACATGGGACCTTGGGCTGTGGATCTGGTAATAATGGTGCTTTTGATTTTGTGTTCTACGTTCGACATACATCCTGCTAATTTAACTGTACTTTTCAATAAAACTTCCTCATAGGCCTTGTCAGTTGGAATATTTCCATATGTCCTAAAGCTGTTGCAGACCACAACTCCAGAACTGCGGCAGATTCTTGTATTTATTTGGACAAAAATTCTTGCCCTTGACAAGGTAATGATGATAGCATATGTTGTTGAACTGCATAACATTAGACATGTTTGGCTGGCATTGCTATAAATTGATCTTGTTGCACGTGTTTAAAGTGTTGGAGTGCACTGCTTGATCCCTCGCATTCTTTTGTGGAGATTGGATGGTATTGGGAGGGTGTTTGGGGCCGCAGCAATGTCCAATTTTTTAGATGAATCTCAATTTGACAATTGTGTCTCTGGTTGTCCAGATTCAAAAGAGTATTTTTTCTCATAGATGTGCATAACTTAATTTATTGAGACTGTTTTCATCCTAAGAGGAAATAATGATGCTTTTTATCTTAGTTCATTATATACATCAATTGAATTGCCATAGTGGAAGTTGAGTGTGATCCGTGAAGTAAATCTTTTGGAACCATGTTTCATTAAGCACTAAATAGTGATGGTACAAAATGTGGACATATGGTCCTTTGGAGAGAGAGATTTTGTTTAGGGGAAAGGGACCATATATGGAGTAAAAGAAAAAAAAAAGAAATTGGTTCTAGTTCATTGACTATTTGAGTATAAGCAAAAGAAGAATATGGGTCTAATTCAATGACTATTTGAGAGTATGTTGCTTTCATTAGGAATTCCTCTATGATTTAGTGGTGTGTTATTCTGAAAGGCCTTTATGTTTTTGCTTGTGCAATGATAGTCATGTCAGGTGGATTTAGTAAAAGATGGAGGGCACGCATACTTTATCAGGTTTCTTGACAGTATGGAAGCGTATCCTGAGCAGCGTGCAATGGCTGCCTTTGTTTTGGCTGTCATTGTGGATGGCCATCGAAGGGGTCAGGAAGCATGTATTGAAGCAGGTCTTATCCATGTCTGCTTGAAGCACCTACAGGGTCCAAATCCAAATGACACGCAGACTGATCCGTTGTTCCTTCAGTGGCTCTCTCTTTGTCTGGGAAAGGTTTGGGAGGATTTTACCGAGGCCCAAATGATTGGGTTGGAGGCAAATGCCCCTGCTATATTTGATCCTCTATTGTCTGAGCCCCAACCTGAGGTCTATAATTTAGCTTTATCATTTAAATCTTGTCAAAATAATTCCTGCTTGTTGTATGATGTTAAGGAAATTAGCTTTCTCAATTCTCTATTTTAAACTTCAGGTCAGGGCTTCTGCTGTTTTTGCACTGGGCACCTTGCTTGATGTTGGGTTTGACTCAAATACAGATAGTGTTATTGGAGACGAAGAGTATGATGATGATGAAAAGACTAGGACTGAGATTAGCATTGTCAAAAGCCTCTTGAGTGTTGTTTCAGATGGCAGCCCACTGGTGAGGGCAGAGGTCGCTGTAGGTTTGTGATCTGCCTTTTATGTTTTATGCGGTTTGTTCCTTTCTTTTGTGTTCTAAGATTCTATTTAAGACAGCATAAGATGATACACTGTATTCAACCAATCTCTTGGTACAGTCTGGGATAAGTTGGTCATAGAACTTCTAAATCAATTCATGTTACAATCAGATTGATCATATTCTGCTTCTGAGCTTTAGATATGTGTCTCCTGAGAACTTTCATTTTTACAAAACTCTATTTTTTGCCATAAAGTTTGACAATCTCGTGCAAACATATTGTTATACAGTTTCTATTAAACAAACTCATATAAAAAGATATTGTTCCATTATAGTCGGATGTCATTAATAGCTGTTCATATATGCTATCATTTGGGAAAAGTGTTATGCCTCATGCTTGAATTGCTCTTGCTGCTTTCTCTTTCAACACCGTTCTCCTTATGACTTTAGAAGGCACTCTAGCTTTAAGATTCCGTTCGTTTCACGGAAAATGAATGATTTGAAGAGCATCTTTTTAAAATTGATGGATTGTATTGCTTGAAATAATTAGTCAATGAAAATATTTTCATATCGATAATAATTTATGTCTGAATATTTTCGTGAATGATAAAATTATTTATCTATTTATTTATTTTTGTAAACGATACAATCCATCGTTTTTAGGAAAATGTTTTCCAAATTATTCATTTTCTGCGAAATAAATAGAGCCTAGTTCTTCTTGAGTTACCAGTCGTTGTCATTGGCTGCGCCTTTGGTAATATTAAATGTTATGTTTCTTCACGCATGCTTGGTACCATCTTGTTTGATCAGTTGGGAGAAACTATGCTTTAACAAGTGTTTGTTTCTGGTCTTTCAATATGTCGAACTTTAAGTTGTATGTCATGGGCATTAGTTGGGTATACGTATCCAGGCTATGTTGTTACTGTTGGGAGTGCAACTTTTTAGTCATTATCTTGCTCATGTTAATGCTGAAATGCATGTAATAAGATGCATACTAAAGCATTTGGAAGCATTATGGTGTTTTGCTTATGTGTCAAGTATGCTGTAGCATCTATAAGCTTTCTCAAAATCTTCACTTACTTTAACTGATCCATCTGAATTATTCTGTTACCAACTTCTAGTTTATCAAGCTAAAATTATGTCCATTTTGGTTACTTCATGATCTGCTATTACTTTCTATTTGGCAACCTGACAGAAGTTGATGGGAAGACAACTGTTCAAAGTGATCTGCCATGATGCTTTTACCCTAGGACTACCAACTCATGCTCGTGCTCCATTGTTTTCTGGGTTGTAGCTAACAAATGACACGTGTTAAGGAAGTTCAAAGGATATTGTGTTTTATATGTTCCATAAATCATACTTTTCCCTTTTAACCACCCTTTTCTCTTCCAGCTATGCTCCGAAATGGGAGGTCTACAGTTTAGATAAAATTGGTTTTAATGGGGACTTTCCTGTATTTCTGTGGATTATATTTCTTTACCGGACTGTATCTGAATTGTTTAATTTTACAGCCGTGGGACGGTTTGCTTTTGGTCACAACAAGCACCTTAAGGCGATTGCTGCTGCGAGCAATGCCGTCGTTTCCCTCCAACGAAAGGTCGATTATCATTGAAGTTTAGCACCTGTTCGACTTTTCCTTTGAAAACAACGTTTTTGGCTCATACTCATGTTCGTTAATTTATCAAATGCATTGTCTGAGCATTACCTCATTGTTATACTCCACAATATATACGAATTACAAAATCTCGTTATATTTTGACACAATAGCAATATTTGATGATCGTCGACTCTGCAATAGTCGATGATTTTTCCTTCTTTTTATTAATGCCAAATAGTTACAGTTTCAATTGTGTGGTTGATCAGATTTTGACTGCTCATCGGAGATGGCAAGCATACAGCGGTGATAGCTCGTGCTCCGACGACCTAATATTCATGGCCAAGAAGTCGTCGCTAATGCGAATTCATGGGACGGAGATAGATGTGTTCCTAGCAGCCAACACCAAAGAAGAAGCTTGCGACTTTAAGGTCAAAGGGAACTGGTTGGAACGATCATGCACCATATACGCCGGAAATGGCACCACCGTCATTGCTCAAGTAAGCTTGGAGTTGAATGGGGGTGTTTTCTTTCTCTGTTCTTTTTTCAGTTAACAAATTTGTAATGTCGTGTGATGTCCGAAGAATACGCGGCGCTTGCATAAGGATCACAAGGCGCAAAACGTTGCACTCGGAAAGGACATGTTCAGCATAACGGTGTATCCGAATGTAGATTATGCTCTCATTGTTGCCCTTGTGGTGATCCTTGAAGAGATTAATGAAGACACGTTTGCTGGAAAGCACTCCTTTTCTTGTACTCGCCCTTAGCCTTTTTCCATCTTCATTTTATCGACCGGGTGCAATTTGCATTTCCTCAATGATAGAACTCTTTCCACAAGCTTTAAACACTTAGAAGCTATGTTGCAAAGCCAAACACAGCGTCGGTCATGCAAGTGGCGCGTCAAACGCTTTTCTCCTGTGTATTGGTGCATCAACGATATTAGATGCCTGGACGTTCATAAGATATGCAGATATAACAAGACAGACCGAGGGGCAGAAGCTGAACCTTAAGCCAAGAGGAGACTCAATATAGCATGGAGTTGCAACAGCCTAAAACCATCTATTTACCCCACTTACACAAGCGTTGCCATTGCCAGAGTAACTTCAAAATACAAGACTTCCGACCATTTGAAGCAATGGTTTTTTTCCTGGATGCCAGCATTTTTTAGCATCACGTCCTAACATCAGTCGCATTTTTGTATTTGTGGTTGAAAACATCAGTCACACATCACACATGCACAAAAAAGAACCGGGACGATCAGATAAGTTGAACATGACTTGCCCATCTAACTTACAAGCGCAATTAATACTGATTCATAGAAAAAAAATCGGATTCTTATGAATTATATCAAGATGCTAACCAGCAGATGTACACCACCCCCATACTAATAGAGAAATCCAAGCCGAAGCAGGAGTAGCAAAAGGTCAAACAGAATAAATTCTTCGATCTTTTACCAGGCGGAGACCGTGTCATCACATATCGAGCTTAGACAATGAGAATGACAAACAGGAGGAAGATGAGCGAGTTAAAGCCCCAAATTGATAGGAGCAAACCACCCATTTCATTTTGCAGCAACTAAATTAGAATCATCACATTTCACTGCTTTTACAGATTAAAGAGAAGAAGATTAATAAGAGGAAAAAATGGACACACAAGGAGGAGAAGATGAAAAAGAAGAGAGGAATATTTACAGGGATTTACTGGTATAACAGATTATTTGCCAAAGCCCCCATCATATGCAGGACGCTGACCATCTTTGACACTCCATGAGGCTAAAGAATACGTAGCATGCGAATCCACACCCGACGAGTCTACGTGAGAACCGAGATAAGTCGGGATTTTCCAAGTGAACCTCCGGGAGACTCTCTGTACAGAGATGTGACTGATCATCAATTCGCACCGAAAGAGCAGCAGCATCAGTGACGCATCCACCAAACTCAAGCACCTGCAGTGCCACGCAAAAGAGAGAGAATGTGCATTTATCTTCCTTGTGCATTTTCATCGGCATATATTGATACGCAAGCATCAGCAGCTCCAGCAGCAAGTAGCACTTGGTAGGGATGGAAAGTCAGGCAGCTAACTGAACCAATTTTCTGGGCCATGAAAGTTGGGTAGTAACGAATAGTGCCAAGGGGTTGACCATCAAGGCTAAAGACTTTAATGCGCTGTTCAGCTGAGCCACTAGCAATGATTGGAGCATGCCTATGGACAGCTAAGGCAGTAAGACATCCTCTGTGAGCATTTATAGTTAGGTAGGGTTCCACATTGTATCTGACATCAAGGAACTGAATCTCTCCAGCCTGTGAGGCACTGACAATCTGAAAAAAAAATTAAATTAGACCATTCATATAGCAATGCTTCTTTTAAATATAGCCACAATCACATGACACACCACCATCCATCCAATCACCAATGGACAAAAGAGAAGGGAGAAGAGCATTAAGAGAGCAAAACATCCGAATTCATGCGAGCACGAGTCTTTTTCTTATCCGTGCAATCACAGTATGGCTATCCTTCCATTGCTGCAGAAAGACCAAAAATAACCTAAGGGTCTTGAATCGCCTTTATTCTAATATTTAAATAACTCCTCACATTCCAAATAGCAACAACTTATGCTTCAAGAAAGGAAAAGGGTTAAGAGAAGGGGAAAAAAGAAAAAAACACATACATAAGGCTGGCAGAAAGATATTGATGGATAATCCAGTTACCTTCGTTGAGTCAAGTCCCGGTTGAAAGCCAACTCCCACAACCCTTTCTACTTCCTTAGTGTGCGGTCGCATAGCAGAAACAAGCCTAAAAACCAAGCAGATTATGCCGGGTAATCAAAAGCCCCTAAAAATGCATGATACTCAACATCTAAAGAAAGAGGTAGTAAGAAGATGGTAATGCTGGACACAACCAGTTATGAAATGAGGGAAAAAACGAATTCCAGAGAGAAAACACAAATATGATAAGACCTGCTTGACATGCTAGCTGTATATGCTGACACAAATTGACACAAATTAAAATTTAGCATGTAGAATCTAATTTAACATATTTTGGACCAATGTGCATTGACAAGAATTACACGCACGATTATGACATGCTAACATGAATTGCCAGCCCTAAAATGAATATGACCACACTAGTCAAAGACAGGTGAGTTTATCAAGTGAAGCACATCAATACACATACATCTTAAGGAAGATTAACACTCAGAAAGCAGTATGGCAAAATTGAGATAAATGTTTGCATTATGCTACAACAATCATACATACATTTCAGGTGCCCGTACATCATAAAGTCTGACTGATCCGTCCACAAATCCTGCAGCATGAAGATCCCCACGCACTTGGGAGGCAGACTATATTTGTAACAGAGTATACATATATCAAGTCAGAAAATAAATAAGAAGAGACCATGCAAGCGAAACAATGCACAAAAGGAGGGTAAGACAGGCAGATTCTTATGTAAAACACAACCATACTAAGTAACAACATCAGCAAAACAAATTTTCAAGGATTAGTAGCTAAGTGTAAAGAACTCGATGCAAAGATGGCATCACAGACAACATGCCCCAATGAATAGGAATGTCAACAATGAGAGACTGCAGACAAGACCATATTACATCTATCCACCTCAAATCTTTCCTCTCTCAATAGCAGAATGTTTCCAATGCATTGAAGAACACAGACTACAACGCAAGGACAGAAAAGCAGTCCACTATCAGTCTTAGTATCCATTGAGAAACCTACAGTGACATATCCATACATAGCCACAAGTTTCAAGAGACAAACATAGAGATTACCAGCACAAACGGTTTTTCAGGAGAGACTAAACTATGCAGGAACTTCAGATAGCATGCTCAATCAATTGAGAAGAAAATAAAAAGTGAGGCAATAAATTAAAAGCACCATAAGTAACATGTTCGAATTTAACCATTTCCACTCTATTGATGAGTCTCAATGGTGAATGTTTAGTCACATTACTACCAAAACTGAAGAGTACAGTTTCTGAAAGTTGAAGAGAACAGCAAATCTGGCAAGTACATAGATCCAAACATCTTTTACTTCAACAATTTAGACAGATTTTGGACAAGGGAGAACTCACCAGTGCCGAGACACTACATTCTGAAGCAGTTGCAATAGAATTGACAAGCTGCTCCTTATCAAGATCCCAGACCATGATGGAGGATATCTCACCTGAAGCATACTGGTCATACAGACAAAAAATTGTTACAAATAATGTCTAGCATTGGGTAACATAAAATCAGAAAATCCACCAAGAAAATACTACTATGGACATCCTAAGCAAGTACCAGATATCCAGACTGCTGTTGCCAGTCCACCACTGCATTCAAACTCCGAACACCTGGTTTATGTCCTTGAATAGAAGAGAATGCTGTGACAAGCCTTTGCTTGCCTTTCAAAGCATAATCTCTCCATATTCGAATATTTCCATCACCTACACAAGATGAAATTTTCCTCTCGATTACAATGTAAAATGTAAACTCTTTCCAGCCATCATGACCAACTAAAAAAGAATAATTACATGAAGCGACAAGGAGCAAACTGTCATCGAGCTCATTCAGAAGGCACAAGCTTAGATATGCCCTTATCCGGGAAGTCGTGATTATCAAAGCTGTTTAGAAGCGCAGCATCCTCATAATTCCATATCCTGGAAAATAAATTATCAGGAAAACGCATTCTTTAGGCATAAATACCTAAACTGTCCACATGAAGCAGAGTTGGCTGACTTTAATGATCATTTTCAGATAGAATATTAAAAAATTAAAAATATATGATGCCTAGAATTGCATTTGAAGAGCTCTTAGAGAATCTGCATAGAAATTCCACATCTGACAGAATCTTCAAACTGGCTTGCTGAGCTCAAAAAATACTTTGGAAATGGTATAGCTACTGCAAACCCTGATGAGTGAAATCATTATACAGAACATGGTATACCTAATGCGTTCATTCTCATCTGCAGCAATCACAACAGGAGAAAATGGTTGCAACAAGGCTGCTTTCGTCCCCGTCTCAAATCTGGTGTCCCAGCTGGCAATTTGGTTATTGAGCTTACAGACAGCTGAAAGTCGAGAGCAAATGAGAAGACACTAAAAAAGGGCAAGGGACTCAAATTTTATGACACAGAAGAATATAAGAAAAATGTTGAAGACTCACAAGAGTGTTGGCATTTAGTGATGTGCTCAAGTGCCAATTTCTCCCTCTCCTCCCTTCTAGCTGATATTTCTTCACAATCATCAGCTGCAGTAAGAATTGGCTTGGAGAAGTGGCCACAACTCCAATTATAGATAGTTGATTGCGGAAGGAAACTGCGTTCTGGAGCCCCAGTAGTTCCTCCAGAAGCTAAAACAGCATCAGCTAAGCCAGATTCCGGAGAACTCATCAAATATGGCCTGAATTCCAAAGAGTAAACTCTTCGCATTCCTGCTAAATAACTTGGCCGAGGAGGACTAACAGGAGGAGTTCTGAATGTTAATGGCAACTGACCTGCAGATGATAGCTTAATATCAAGGAAGGTATAGCAGATTTAAAGAAAGGAAGATAAACTATCAAATTTGCAACTATAGAAAATAAATGCAGCCACACAACAAAAAGCGGGGTCCATTACAAGTAATCAAAAAAGAACAGGAGCACTTCATTTCTCTTTTGAGACTTGGAGCTAAGTATAAATAACCTGTCGTGTGCATGTCGAACCATGAGGAGGACCGCGCAAGACCAGCAAGACTAGGGGCTCCTGCTATAGTTTCACCAGGCCGCACACTATTGCCAGAGGGTTTTAAAGATTTTGCTACCACTTGCTCAATACCAATAATAGAAAGCACTCGCATGGAGGTGTAGAAAATCCTAATGCAAATGTGCTCCATCCTTATCCAACTATAAACCTTAACATGAATTCTACTAAGTGGAATCCAAAAAAAAAAAAAAACAGGGAACCTTGGGACGTACGGGAGTCATCAATGGGGTGCCTATCGGTGGGGCTTGGGAAGGCGACGGCGAGAGGCGACGGCGTCGGCGGCGTCCGGGTTTAGGAGCGGGGGCGCTTCGCGGAGGAAAGAGAGAGGGAGAGAGCGAGCAGAGCGACCTTCGTTCACGGAGAGGGAGGCCAAAACGCGAGCAGGGGTTCGTCGGCGTCGGGGTTGCCAGCAAGGGCGCTCCGCAGAGGAAAGAGGGAGAGAGCAGAGCAGAGGTCGCGAGAGGGAGGCGAAGGGGCATCGGCGACGGCGGAGGCAGAAGAGTCGGGGGCGAATGCGGAGGCGGAGGGGCGTCGGCGTCGGCGTCGCGGGCAACCAGCGGAGGAGAGAGAGCGTTGGCGTTGGCGTCGGCGTCGCGGGCAACCAGCAGAGGAGAGAGAGCAGAGGCGTCGGCGGAGGTGGAAAGGGCGTGTGCGTCGGCGTCGCGGGCAACCGGCGGAGGAGAGAGAGCAGAGGCGTCGGCGGAGGTGGAAAGAGCGTCGGCGTCGGCGTCGCAGGCAACCAGCGGAGGAGAGAGAGCAGAGGAGGGGGAAGAGCATTCGGAGAGAAGCACCTGCGACTTTTGTTCTCCCGCAAAACGGAACGGAGAACGGGGAGAACGGGGAAAGAGAGAGAGAGAGAGGAGAGAGAGGACGAGTCGACAGGTCGCAGAGGAGAGCAGAGGAGAGAGAGCGTCAGAGTGGTGGGCCCAGGAGCGGCGCGCGCAAATTTTAAACCTCTGACGCCGTCGCTACGTGGAGCCACGTGTCGATCGCTGAATGGTCTTACCCTACGCCTACGTGGAGGGTAAGACCCACCCAATATTTTCTCGAAATGGAAATGGGACGACGGTGGCCCCCCCACCCTCCTTTGTTCCGGCCGAGCCTCCATCGTCCGCGCCCGGATCTACGTGGGGTCGATTGGTGGGGCCCCTGTATCGACGGCCCCGATTTCTCCTTTTTTGAATCCCGCGCCTGGGTCCCAGTCAGACTAGAAGGGGCTCGGTCGAGAAAATGGGCCCTGTCTGTTTTATGCCGGCCCAATTTGGTCTTCGGCACGGCCTGCGGGAGAGTTTTCGAGCCCATACGATAAGGCCCACGTTTCAATTCCACTTAGAGAGGGCAAATTAATTCGGTTCTTACTTTCACTCTAGTAAATTCTTCAACATCCGGCCCCAACTTCTCTAGAATATATGACGACTAAGAAAAACTTAAATTCAACTCGTCCAACTCGCGTGCACATCTCTCGCCGATTTGGCTTCTTTTTTCACTAGCTATTTAAAAGCTCAATACCTTTCGCTAAAGGAGATTGCTCGGAAATATTTTGAGTTCAAACTTATCAACATATCCAACTTAATGAATCAACGTTCATTTAAAAGTTTGAATCAATGAGTTATGGGCCAACTAGATATAATATTATTCAAAATCATATCAATTATTGGATACGAAACTTTTTTTTTAACACAACTTACACATACATGTCAACAATCTATATTCTTTTTGTTTTGTTTCGAGATTACAATTCTTCTCTTAACTCTCCCGCTCAATACTCCCCTCTCCTTCATGTCTCATCTTCGTCTCACTCCCACTTTCTTTCGTCTATGTTTCATCTTCGCCTCTCACCCTCGAAATCTAACACTCCTAAAGACTTGCCTCACTCGACTCCCAACACTATTCATCTCTCTCTCTCTCTCTCATATAATTCATTGTGTTCGCATCTTGATCTTGAAAAGTTGTCCTGGACCACCTTACTGAGCAGTTCAGATCAGTTTCTTTGTTGCCATGATGATGTAACGTAGGCCATGAATGAAGTTTGAATGATTCTACAGGATAAAAAAAGTGATGGGCCTCGGTATCCGGTCCCTCAAATAGACCCATGGAGTCGAAATTTCCAATTTAAGAAGAGGCGCATATTTTATTAGTTAAACATATTTGAGAATACATTTGAATATACATTTTTATCTATTTTTGAATTCAAATTCAATAAGCGATAGAAGGCTTAGCGAGACAGATCACTAAGCTAATGATAATTGATCGAACCCGAGCCATGTGGCACAATTACGTCCCGTAACTCATCACGTGTCATAGAGGCAAATAAAGTGTTACATGTTGAGTGCAGGGAGCAAGCATTCTCTCGGCTCTTGTTTTAACTATATACATGATATGATAAGATAAAATTCATGCGATATATTCACACATTTTTCGTCATTTTGAATCACATGAAACGGGTTAGGTCGGGTGCTTTTGTTGCGCTTAAAGAGCCTTCCCAAACTTTCTCATGATTAAAAAAGTATTCTAACGTTGTTCTTTCGCAAAACTATCGGGCTTAGGTGGACGCAACGATACAAATTTATGTAGCTCGACTAGCTTCGACTAATTCACTCGGGTCAAGTCCTGTCTCTCAAAATGTAATCGTAATCCGTCCAAGTGACTATAGGACCTATAAATAGGTCACACCAATAATTTACCATATATAGTTCCATACACTATTCTCCTCTTGTTTATCCTTTTTTCTCTATCTAGCTCTTTTTTCTTTATTCATTGACAGCAAAGAAATCATGAGCCATCGACTTAAGCTGTAAAAATATAGCGTAGGCTGGCCCAACCCCGAATACCAATTAGATATAGCGGGCAATAGGATGTCCATAAAAGGACATTCAGAAGTAGCAATCTGTTCGATTCTCAAATGAGATCAATCAATGAATAATCGTGCAAGAAGAAATAATGCACTCGAACATATAATGCCATCCTTTCGTCCTCCCCCTTGTCTCATTTTTTGAAATTTTATGCAGCACCAATATACGATTTTCACCATGGGACGATATGGGATGTGTCCAATGTTTAACTTACGCCTAAAGAGCCTTCCAAACTCACTTATGACTAAGGACGTGTTTGGGAGAGCTTATGAGAAATGCTTTTGCACAAATGCCATGGATTTTAGGTCAAGAGGCTCTTAATGAAATGAAAATAGCGTTAAGTAAACACTGTGCATATAGGCTAAAGGATTATATGAAATGCAAATAGTGTCTACATAAATGATTTCGTGTTAAAAAAAGATTGCAACAGTGGCAAGCAAAGCTTCTAGCTTCGGCAGCAATTGTTGCTAAGGTCACAAAATCCCAGGTGTCAACATTGAAGTTTGCACAACCCTAGGCGACTCATGCCAATGTTCCAAATCTCCAAAATCTCATATTTGCAAAGTCCTAGACGTTAGAGTTGCGCGAATTCAGCCACTTCCTCTATGACCTTGTCAAGCCAGATATAGACTAGGGTGAGCGTTGCGCATGCTAGGTGATAGGCCGCAGTGCTCGGATGTCAAATTTGGGAACAATGACGAGCCAAATCTAGAAACGATGGTGAGCTGTTGAGGTAAAGTTAATATTTCCCATTGACAAGAAGGGACGGAGGTCCTGCTTCCTCGTGAGCAAGTGGGGGGGCCGAGGGCTGCCCCATGCCACGGAGGACTTTTATAGTTTAAGTCAATATCTTATTGATAATTTATATTTGGGCCCATAAATAGCTACTAAGTATATATAATTGCTTTCTCTATTACAAGAAAGAGATGTGATATGTTGATTATAGTTGAATCTTCTGTTAGACGTAACCCTAGTTTAAGGGTAAATCATGATAAAAATTGTGTTTTGATTTCTTTTTCTTGCTTTTATTTTATATATCACTATGATTACGTGCCGAATTCTAACAAAGCTCAAGAGCGACCGTGGATTCTCCAGATTTTGCCTTGACCCCCTAGATCTCGCCTGGCCAACCCACAACGTTGACCTCAGGCAACACTCAACCCTCGGTGACGGTCCTCTTCATGGATTTGCTGAGCAGAATTGTGGTTTTTGTGTTTGAAAAGCTTAAAATCAAAAGTATGTTTATGGGGGTAAGATGGAAAAAAAAATCATTAACTTACGGTTTAATGTCTCGAGAAAGCCAGAATGCTGCTAATGCTGAACCGAAGGTCCCGTGAGAGAAATTTTACGACGAGTTTTATGACTTTTGTAGCACTTATTCACGTAATAATTACGACGAGTTTTATGACTTTTGTAGCACTTATTCCCGTAATAATTCATTTTGACTAGTCAGTTAAGTTTGGTCCGGTCAAATATAGTTGATGGATTTAAACTTTCAGCTATCTCTTGTTTCTCCACTAGAGGTGGCAATATGGGTCATAAACCCATATCATAACCCATTTTTAGTTAAATGGGTCATATATGGGTCAAGTGAAAGTTAAATATGGGTCAAAAATGGGTTTGAAAAAATAAAGCACAAAACTAAATGGGTCTAAATGGGTTATTACTAATAACTCATTAATAACCCATTTAGACCTACTTTTAACTCATGGCCATGACTTCTTTAATTTTATAGAATGTATTTTTATAAAAAATCCAACTTATATTATTTTTTATATTTCAATTTTTTTTCTTTTTTTTCTTCCTCCCTTAGCCGATCGCCGGCAGGGCGACGACCGGCCGCCGGCCAGCGACAGGCCAGGCGAGATCGAGCTCGCCAGCGTCGGGCGAGGCTCGATCTCGCCGAACCGGCGAGCTGAAACCGCCAGATGTTGGCAAACTCAACCTCACTCCGATCCTCAGCGAAGCCGAGCCGGGATCACGGCGGATGGGGCTTCGCTTGGCGTCGAGGCTTTCGATCTATGGTCAACCCAAGGCAGAGGCCTGCGCTCCGGCGTCGGCCAGAACTCATGGGATCTGGCGGGGGCTCGGCCCTCAAACGTCGGTGATTCGACACAACGATCCTAGAATGACCTACTTGCGACTGGCCGTGGCTTCAATCTCGCCGAATCGGCGGCTCCGGCCTATGCGGCGCGGCTCAAACTCATCGAGGCCGGAGACCTCGACACTCGCCAGTTGATAGAACCAGCGGGTAGGCGAGCCGATCTAACACTGGCCGGCGGCCGGCCGAAGAAAAAGAAAAAAAAAAGAGAAAAAAAATAATTATTAAAAAATAAAATTTATATTTAAAATAAAAATATTTTAAAAAATAAAAAATAAAAATAAAAATTATATTTTAAAAAATAAAATCGAAAATATTTTTTTTTAAATAAAAATTATATTTTAAAAAATAAAAATTCGATTTTTTTAAAAATATTTTAAAAAGAATTATAAAAAAATTTCATTAAATTTGTATTGCATAAAAATGTTTTAATAATACTTTTTTATACTTTTTTTTTAAAAAAAAAATCATAGAATTGAGCTTTTTTAGGTTTAGTTAAAAAAAATTTATATTATAGTTTTTAGTTATTCAATAGTATGTTGACTTCAAATAAGAGAAGTATGTGCATAGTCTAATTATTTATAAATATTTCAATTTATAGGTTTTTTTTTAACTTTTTATTTTATTTTATTTACTATTTTGAATTTAATTTGAAGGTTTAATCCAATTAGCATATAGTAGAAGTGAGTTTTCCTAGAATATTAATAGGTTTTAGCAATACGGGTCAGGTCGAGTATGGGTCGGGTACGGGTCGGGTCGGGTATGGGTCACTAAATTTACACTACAATAATATGGGTCAAAACGGGTTAAATGGGTCAAATATGGGTCGACCCATTTTCGACCTGACCCATACCCGACCCGACCCACCCATTTGCCACCTCTATGAATCTCCACTAACTTCATATATACCGTGAGTATTATGACATGAAGGGAGATCACATTTATACAAATATATGTATGTATTAATACCTCCTATCTCGTTCAAACATGATTTGACGTGTCAAATTTGACCAACGAGGGGTCGCACATGTGAAATAAATTGGTGCAGAACCCGACTTTGATACTACTTTAAAAAGTTCAATCTAAAAGATTAAATTTAGTTATGGAGGAAGACTATATATGTAAAGAACATATAAACCTTGTAAACAAGAGATATGGTGATACTTCGACATGACATTTAAACAAGAGATTTTAGAACATATAGTATTGATTCCATGAACTTTCTACACAAAATAATCCCACATTATTAGAATAAAAAATTAAATCGTATGTCTATACATACTAATTTACCGAGGCTTCCCTTTAACTCGGGTCTTCAAGCCAAATTGAGTCTAATAAATTAGGTGAAATGGGCACTTGCTTTGAAATTATGGAATGATGTGCTTTGGAGTGCATTTAAAAGTTTATACACTCGTTTTACAATTCATAATTGATCCCTAATAAGAGTGATTCATTCAATGATTTTATTGATGGTTTGAGCAAGAAAAGCACTGGACTAATAACATGATGTACCACCACAATACTAGAGAACAATAAAGATGACTTTTGCTTCAGTAATGCACATTGCACTTCAATTAAAGAAATTAAAGTGCAAAGACTTTGCTGAAGTAAAAGTGAGTTTTACTTTCGCATTCGACCAGAAAAAAAATTTTGGTTGATTGGTTTTTTGATTCAAAAAGAGATTCTTGTTGTGGAAGATGGTTTGCCTTTCCAAAAAAGAGAAAATGGACTTGACCGTTTCTTTGGTCCATCATCTACCATGAGACAACGACATTATCATTGCTAAGATTTGCTTTTAATTGATGAACCAAGATATTTTTCTTCTAATTTGTCCTTTACATCTACTGATCATCTTTGTTCTTCTTTTTGATGTTTTTATCAAACCATATCTCTTTTTCAGTATTTAGTTACTCCAGTTGCTCTTGACAATGTCTTGGCTAAATCGATGATTGTTATCTAATCATTAGTGTAATGTTAGCTTTGATTTAGGTTCTATGGAAGTCGACAACTTAACAAACATTCAATTGAAATAGATGACGATATTCAAACTCTAATTTCCTTATCTTCTCTCTTCTTACAGTCTCAATTATTTTGTCACTAGTGATGGATTTATAGTCACTAAAAGTGACTTGACTTACCCCTTGTCTTCTAACTAGATCAGTCTAGCTTTGGTCAATTCTCATGGTGGACCAACAAAGTCATTGGAGAATAGACGATAAGGGACTCGAGTTCAAGACACATTTTTGTTTCAACTCTGTAGTTTTATTGTTGTCTGTAGTGCTTGATCTAAAGTCTTTGAACCAGAAGGGACAATACATACTGTTGGAAGAAAGTCGGCAGAAGAAGACTAACCTCTTTCGAATGAGCAATGAACAATTTACCTCGGAACGAACATTGAATTGCAGATGAATGGCGAACACTATTACTTCACGATGGTCTGAATGCAGTCATGAGGAAAACATACAATTTCCACAGCGTAAATGCCAATTGTTTTCGTAAAGGAGAAATGGAACGACTTTTTTTTCTTCGATGGAAAGGGGAGAGGAAGAGAGAACAATTTCTTTCTGAACGTTCTGTCTACCAATTGTCCTAATGGTTATCTTTAGAAACTTTTTATATGACTTCCTCATACCCTTTCAAAGGATGTCTTTCCATTATAACATATCAAGACAAAACAGTGTGTTCTAATTGCACCCCATCATGAACGTATTAATAAAGTACAACACATACTTATGTCATGGTATGTGCAAATTTCTATTAGTCTCATATCATCAATTGATTCTTTTTCTTGGTTTGCTCGCTAGGATGAGCCCCCATTTTTCTGAATCCTGCCATTAATCGTCATAAATGGACAAATCCATGGCACGTGGGTGGATCCTTTTTTGACGAATTAGGCAATGTTACACTGGTGACGCACATCTTCTTTGACCACGGGGCTCTCGTCTAATCAATCATATCACTTGTTGCATTAGAACCCCGAGATAGAAAGCCTACTCCACATTCTAAGAATTAGAGAGATTATGATTGCCTTTTATTTGGATATAAACATGTTGCAAATGTATGCATTATCATAAGTCAAGATCAAGTCTTGTGTCCATAATTTGTTAACGATGCTTGTGTGTATATACTAGGTTATTTGTGAGAAGTACTATGTTAAGACCACAAGAATCCTCATTATAAATTCTCATTCTACCTCCTCAACATTGCAAAATTGTTGCTTCTTAATCAATTGTGTTGATTCCAACTGAAATCTCAGTTGAACCACAAGAACGTGCTGTAAGGGTCTATTAATGCCAATTACCTCATCTATGGATAACCTCAATGTCTGAATCACGAATTACCTCCACCCACGCTCAATAAGGAATTTCTAATTCCCCAATATTAGAAATGCCATGAACTAACATTATGAATGGAGAAAAAAGTAACAAAGAATGAAAGAATATCATTATTATAAAGCGAGTTTCGAAGACTTATTTATACTAGAAAAAGGGAAATGGATGACGCAATAAAAAAGATAGTACAAATTTACAGACAAAAATTTATCTTTTTCCTAAAACAAAGGGAGCCTTTTTAGATTGGAAAAGTTCTATTACCTTGCCACAGGGGCATTGTAAGAATGGAGCTTCAGAAAGGTCATTTCAAAGGAACCACTTGATTCGCTCCCTAAAGACTCCTTCAACTCTACCAGTACATCATTTATGTCTGGCCTTTGACTTGCTATTGATCGCGTACAAAACATAGCAATCTCCACTACTTTCCAAGCTGAGTTGACGTCGAATTCTCCTTGTAACATGGGATCCATAATCCTTTTTATATCACCGCTTTCGACAATAGGAATCAACCACTGAAGTAAGTGCATGCTGGCACTGCCACCCCGACTTCTCATTATTGCAGGTCGGCCCGTGATCAACTCAAGGAGTATGATTCCAAAACCATAAATATCACTCTTCCTACTTAAGATTCCAGAAAAATGAAACCTGGGTGGAAAAGAAGAACAAATAATGGATCTTTAAGTCAAAAATGAAATCGTAGGCATTGTCAATTTTTATATGCAAATTGAGATCTTGAACTAAACTAGATCAATAATATAGAGTTTTCGCCATTACTCGGGATCGAGGTAGCCAGGAGTGCCTGCAGGACAAGTTGACACATAAGAGTCGTTTTCAGTGATAAAAGTTCTTGATAGGCCGAAATCAGCTATTTTGGCTCAGAAGCCTTTGTTCAACAAGATGTTTGTAGTCTTCAAGTCTCTATGAATGATGGGTGGCTTGCAACCATTATGCAAATAATCCAAACCTGTAACTCCTTGCTAAAACCACGTCAACAATGCCAAAGCAATGTTGGGAAAGAACCTAAAACGGTGGATATCCCATTGACTTACCTTGTGCTACATCCACAGCTATTTGTAGTCTCTTACTCCATGTCAAGACCTTCGGATGGTCCTCTGTTGGATACATCCTAACTTTATTTGTGAGCAAGAAATAGAGTTTTATAGGACTATTTTAGAGAAGAAAACAATAGAAAAGAACATAAATACGCACCTGATAAATGGTGCTTTAAATTTCCATTGACCATGTATTCATATATTAAAGCTATGTGCTTGGAATCACCACAATATCCAAATAGAGAAACCACCGTGATGAACAATCATTAAGAGTTGTGCCTGCAGTGTCCCAATTGTGCATTATAATAATGCATATTGACAATAGCCTAAGAGGAAGTTTCTAAACAAACGTCTAGGTAAGTGTTAGCATAAGTTGATATTAAAAGGAAGAGTGATTGCATCATCCTATCTAACCTCGGCTTGAAATTCCTTGTACCCTTGCTTTGATGATTTAGAGAGAATCTTCACAGCAACCATGGTGTCGTCATCTAGTGTACCAAGATAAACCTTTCCAAATCCACCTTCACCAATCACTTGTCCAAAGTTTCTAGTGATTCTTGAAACATCTCTATACTTGAAAGGTCGATTCTTTAATCTGAATGTCATTTCACTAGATTCTGTACCAAAAAAGTTCCTATGAGTTTAGTAACTACCCCGTCGGGTAGTAGACTTTAATGGCAAATAACTTTCCATGGTAATTGCATCCACAACAATTAAAAGACATAAGAAGGGTTTTATCAATCCCGTTTTAAGACTTATATTAATGGAGAAGAGGACAATAATCGAAAGATCTAAGCAGGGATTCTATGTCGCCTACCTTCAACATGCTATCATATAGATAATTGTTCTTTACTCAATTCACAAAGATTAGTTTGCAATCGCACAATCAAATTTTCTTTTTGGGAGCCTTAGAATATTAAAGACAAAATTGTACTATTAAGCTGTTATATGTCCTTATACATAGCACGGTTACTCTTGAAAAGAAAAATTAGAAATTTCATTATGTTAAGCCGAATAATGCACATATGCTTTGCGATGCTGATGCAGCCATGCTGTGGAGATCCCTATCTCTCTTTTCTCTCCATTTTCTTATGAGCACTATGTAATTAAGATTACTAGCAGTAGGGAATTTGGATTAGTGCCAATTTTCCTTTATTTCTGAGGTTGATGAGATTGTAAAATGATAGTTCGGGTGGGAGTGGGGAGGGGTTGGGGAGGGGGGAGAAGAGACGGTAAGTTGCCGAATTGTGTTTTCTCGACTAAATTATCCTAGAAAAGACACTATTGCATTTATAACTGTACGAATGGATTACCAAAGTCAAGATTGTTGTCAAATGCAGTGTAGATTGTGTGAATAGCACAAGTAAGAATGCTTTTCATCATAGTTCCCATACCAAAACGATGCCCTAATCAAGTAGGTGTTGTTCTTGCCTTGATCTGGTTTTAAAGTGTAACAATTTCTCTTTCCATTGGGAAAACTCCTCAAACTATTCCAGAACTGTTGATAGCCTTCATATATGAACGTCGTGGATAACTGCTTGTTTTGTCCAGAGTCTATGAACCCTTCATCAGTTTCGTATCTTATTCCGAAGTTATACTCGGTATATGCATTAGTTGCCCCACAATCAATACTGATAAAACCTTGTAAATTTAGAGAAAAAAAGAACTCAGTGAAATAGAAAAACGATTTATCTTATTGGACTGTTGGAACAAGTTCGGTGTATCTCGATCATTCACATAGTTCAATAGTTATTGTTTCTAACGCGTCAATGATTTAACACTTAGATCAAATGAGTCTGAATACTTAGAAGAGACCACTTGGTTTCAATAGAAGGTCATGACTAATTGAGGGGTACGCAGACAATGAGATAGCCAACATTTCTTGACGTCATAGATAGGACAATGGCACTGTACGAAGCTTAAACCACGAGACAGGAAAAATATCATGCTGTTGTGGGGAGAAAGGGGAGAAGAAAATTGGCGTCGAGGATGTCTACAATTTAGATTTCTCCTCGCCTATCTTATAAAGAGTCTAATTTGTTCTGAGATTTTAAGGGCGTGTTTGGTAACATTTCTGTTTAAAAATTGTTCCAGGGAACAGAAATAGAAAAAAGTGTTTCTGTTCCGGGGAACAATTTTTGAACAAAAAAACACATTTGGTAAATTTGTTCCGGGAATAAAAAATTAAATTTGTGTTCTTTTAATTTTTAAATATTTTTCTTTTATTTTTCTTTTTTCTTCTTTTGGCCGGTCGCCGGCCTTGGCCATGGCTGGCGACCGGCCGACGAGGGCTGGCGGCCTCGCCTAGCCACAGTGAGGCTCGCCGGCCCCCGGCGAGGCTCAGCCTCGCCTTCGCTGGGCGAGCTCGAGCTCGCCGAATTTGGGCGAGCCCAAGCTTGCCCAGCCTTGCCCCGCGCAGGCGAGGCTCAGCCTTGCCTTGGCTTGGCGAGCTCGGGCTCACCCAGATCCGGCTCGCCCAAGCTCGCCCAGCCACTGGCGAGCCGAGCCTCGCCGGGCCACCACCAGGCAACGCCTCGCCAGTGGCTGAGCGAGCTCGGGCTCGCCGGATCTGGCCGAGCCCGAGCTCGCGCAGCCAAGGCGAGGTCGAGCCTCGCCAGGGGCCAGCAACGCTCGGCCTTGCCGGGGGCCGACGACGCTCCAGCAAGGTCACTGGCCCTTGACGGCCGGTCGCTGGCCATGGCCGAGGCCGGTGACCGGCCAAAGAAAAAAGAAAAAGAAAAAAAGAAAAAAAAGAGAAGAAAAGATAGGAGAGAGAAAATTTGTTCTTAAATTCTGTTCCAGAAATAAGAAACACGTTTTTTTTTTCTTGTTTCTGTTCCAAATGTGTTATTGGGAACAAAAAAATAGATTTGGAATAAAAACGCAAACAAACGCATTTTTGTTCTTTTTTTATTCCTTGGAACAAAAAAACAAAATTTTTATTTATAAACAGAAATAAAGAACGTTAACAAACATGGCCTAACTTATATTTCTCCCTCCTTTTTCTCTCCTTATAGTCCAAGCAAAGCATGCAAACTCTAAATCTTTTAGCATCTCATGCGAACTCAAAAACTTTTCTCAACGCAGGCGCGCAGTCATGAGAGAGAGAGACCTGGAATCTGTTGGGCTTGAACCAAAGGGACTAGTGCTGAAGCTAAACCAGCAAGCAACGCGAACGAGAAAGCTGTAATAGATCTTGCCATTGTCATGGAGCAGTGGAGATTGTCGAAGAGATAAGTGTGAGGAAGATATGCATGCACGCCTTATATTTATAGCGTGAGCTCTCCGTTTATCCGCATAACCGGCGTCATCTTAATGGCTATAGACCAGTATATTTCATTAGTCTCATCTTAATGTCAAATTACTAAGAGGATCGGAAGTACACGCAACCTCATGTGGTGCTCGTTCGCCCCCGCATCAATCTCATCTTGAATTTTCTTCAGTTTATAAATGACTTGAGTCATAGCTCGAATGCAAGAAGCCCAAGGATTGAAGCTAGCTCTTCATCTGCAGATGTACGAAAGTTAAGTGCCGCAATTAATCTCAATAGACAGCTTTTGATTGATCATGTATGGTCCATTGGTAAATTAGAAACAATACGTCATGTAATGCGCTATTTTTTCTTTTTCTTTTTGTATGTATCATTATCACAATATACCGTGGAGTTGACTATATTTTTTTGGCTAGAGGCATCCGCATTGAAATACCGCACGGTGAGAAGGGTAATTTTTAGGAGGATGAGTTTTGGCTCACATTTTCAGCAATTGGCATTAAGTTATTGCTATGAAGTTTCGTTGCTACCTCTATATCATTTGTAATGACCACCGATATCAACGAATCTTACCATGATTTGGACCAAACCACCTTTGCTTGCCATGCTCCATCACCTTACATGTATCATTACGTCATGTCCACACTACTGGGAAAAGCCCCGAAGATGCTCATTAAACTTAGAGGTAGGATTCGACCAAAAAAAAGAAAAAACTTAGAGGTAGGATGTCGTGCAATTTTCAGGCTCCAGCAATATGGGAGTAATTCGCAACGACTCCTCATTGGATTTGTAATTCAACAATTTACGGGAATACATGGACATAGCTTTACGAATTAACCATTTTTTGTTCCACCGGCCCCCTTCGCTCTCCCATGCGAGTGGGATTTATGCAAGAAAGCCATTAATTTTTCTTCGCTTTAACAGTGGAATCCATATTATGTCTCTGTTGTAATCGTGGATCGTTCGGTCACTGCTGTAGTTGTACGATCCAGCCAGGTTCAAGATCGACATTTTCACGTCAGTCACCGGGAAGCAAGAAAGCTCTTGATGAAGCATCTCATATAAGAAATTTAAACCCAACATCATAGGGCCGCCGGAATATCTTGCTTAAAAGTGTTTTAATATAGATCGACAAGTAAGAGATTAAGGTAACGATAAAGACATAAAAGTTCCATTTATTTCGTGAAAAATAAATGATTTCAAAAATACTTTCTTTTTTTTTTCAAAAAAAAATGATCGCATACATTATTTATAAAAATAAATGAATAAAACATATTTTTATCGTTCACGAGAATATTTAGATATAAATTATTATTGATAATGAAAACTTTTCCCACTGTTTAATTATTCCAAGTGATCCAAACTATTAATGTTAAGAAAAAATTTTAAAATCATTTATTTTTCGCGAAACAAATGGAGTCTAAAAATATCATAACTTTCGTACGGCGTTCACTTAAATATCAAAACTTTTCAAATGATCACTTGAGTAGCATATTAGTGAAAAACGATTACTTAAGTGTTTCTAGTGACAAATTTTGGCTATTTGTCCTACCGTGTTTTTTTTTTTTCTTGAAATTTTAATTCCGCATAGCTTTCTTAACAGAAATTAATCAGGGAGGTGGCGCAAGACCTCAAGGAGAGCTATGACACGCTGGACCCCAATTGGAAGGAGGCAGCGATGAAGGCGTGGGTGATTCCTGGAGGTGATGATCATGAACAAATGTTTCACACTTGAGATCTTGAGGACCATGACGCAGTCGATGGACGATGGACGATATATGCACCCTGCGACCCCATCGTCAGCGACCACGGAAAGCTTTACATAATACCTATCCGGTTGGTCTATATGAAGAATCACGTTGAACTAAATCACCAATAACTCAATTCTTAATTTTTCTGTGCAAAAACAAAGGTCAGAGACCAGCGTAAACTGCAATTTCTTGAGTTTCTTTAGCATTTATAGAGTCCTTCAAGATAACCCTCACTTAGAGGAAGATTCTTCACCCAAAGCACACTTGCCCTCATCGTGCCTCCCCACGTAATCTTCTTCTCCCAATCCAAGGTCTTGCAACTCCTCTTCTTCAATGACCTCAACTCTGCTTCCGCTAGGGCTCTCGCTTACGATTCTACGGGTAATCAGCTGCAATTTTAACAGTAATTTCAAGGGATTAGGGTTAGGGATTGCTTCTTGGCCCTAATTTAACCCCGACTAGTCAATTTGGGAAAGAACTAAGGCCAGCAAGTCATTTTTATTGATTGGATTTATCCGGGCAAGCCATGTCAGCCGATATATAATATATTAATGCTATGTTGGAATTTTTTGGTAAAGAAAATCGTCAATGACACTTAAGTAATTTTTTTTTTTTCCATAAAGAGGTCATCAAGTGCTTGCTCAAGAAGTTTTGACAATGAAGTGCCTGTCATACAAAATTGATGGCATTTCTTATGTCCTTTCCCCTATTAAGGTATAACATGGAGCAATGAAGGGATACGTCACCACACAATCAAATGTGAAATTATCTATTGTCCTAAGCTTGCTGAGATGCTGTTATTCAACATGTAAGAGGAAATCACAAGTTGAATTAGATAATCATGATTGGGTGTTCATCTCTAACACTACCTATTTGGCATGGCCGTGGCGGTACACTTATCGGCAATTGAACAGTTATGCCTTCAACTAAGATTCACACGAGACTTATGTCTGCAACTGCAAAGTTTAGGAGAACACAGAACTTCTAATGAAAGAAAGCTTACGGAAGGTCCGGACCTCCGGTCACCCACATGCTGTTTCGAAAAAGGAAAGGAGAACTTAGGCTTTTTTGTACCTGTTAGCATATGCCATATGTTATGACAAGTAAGCCGAGCCTTTAAAAGAAATATTCATAGTGAACACATAAGGTGGTGATTATTTGGGGTACATATTACCTGAAATATCATAGGACCTTGCCCATCTTATACGAGACTTGACGTGTTACAAGATAAGTGTTGAAATTCCACATTTACCTTGCAAGGGAAGCACCATCACAGTCAAATCCCAGAGCGGCCAATTCAATGAAGCGGGTTGATTCCATCTCCTCATTTTCCACTCTCCGGCGTGCCATGTCTATGGCCAAACGCTCCTTCAGTTTAGCTAGATGTGACTTGTGTCTGGCCTTTTAATTGCAGATGGCGAAGCACAGCTTCACGACTTGCCAAGCCAACAAATCTTGGGTCCGCAATGCTCTACGTCTCCACTTTTGATTATTGGAGTCACTCACTGAATTTTCTTCAGTTTATATTGACCGATTCATGGCTACAGTCCAGAAAGACCAAGACTTGCAGCTAGGCCTTCGTCAGCATGTGTCCAGGTCTCAGGACCACAATCAATGTCAACACGCAGCTTTTGTGATTGATGACATATAGACCTTTGGTGAATCTGAAGCAATATATCATGTTACGCACTTATTTATTATTTACCGTATCATTATTCCCATGAATTATCTTTATTTTTCCAGCTGGAGGCATCTGCCATATCATGGAAAACCAGTAAGGTAAATTACAATGAGGAAGAGTAATTAATAGGAGGATGAGTTTTTACTCATGTTTTCAGCATTTGGCATGGTCATAAATAACTGATTGACGACACTATTTTCATGGTGGACAAGAATTTCTAGCTCCGAAATTTCTTTACTATCTTTGTATCATCTGCAAAGACCACCAAACATATCATCAATATCAACGAACCTTACCATGGTTCAGGCTGACCACCTTCGATCGCCATGCGTCATTGCCGAAGGCTAATTTTGTTATCTGGACTAGTCAATGTCATTCACAAGCTTAAGAAAATGTAGTTGGTTATGCATGAGTAACCCGAGAAACGGTAAGGCATTTGTTGCTTTCAATGAAAATAATTTTTGAGAAGAAGTCTAGTAGAAACATCAAAAAGCACCTTTCATCTGTGAATAAGGCCGTCTATTCAAATATAATTAATGCGCTGTGGAAATAGCTATACTTCTGAAAGGTCCAGTCATCCCTAATGTTATTCAAAAAGGAAAAACGAAAAATGCTAGGCTTATTTGTCCCTCTTAGAATATACCATGTCTTAATGATCAGTTCAATATGGACTAAGCCTTAAAAAAAAGTATTTTGAGTGAACATACGAAGTGATGACCATCTCAAGTGGATCTTACTCATCTATAACATCACATGACATCACTTTTTTCGATAATGGGAATTGAAGTATTATGTGATATGTCTTGAATTTTTCCATTTACTTTACTCGCAAGGGGAGCACGGGAATTGAAGTATTACGTGATATGTCTTGAATTTCCCCATTTACCTCGCAAGGAGAGCACTATCACGGTCACGCCCTAGAGTGGCCATTTCAAAGAAACTGCTTGATTCCGTGTCACCATTTTGCACTTTCTGGTTGCCATGTCTACAGCTAAACATTGCTTCAGTTCAACCAATATCTGATTCATGTCTCGCCTTGCAGATGGTGGCTTACATGACATTGCTACATCCACAGCTTTCCAAGCCGAGCTTATGTTGAACTGTCCATTTAATCTTGGGTCTCCAGTGCTCTCCCTGTTGTTGGATAAATTCTCTTCAGGTATTTTGAAGTTGACAAAACGTTTTCTTCAGTCTAGTCTGAAGACTTACAGACTCTACTGGCAAAGTCTGAAGTTCAAAGTCTGAAGCTAGCAAGACTCAAGTTTCAAAGTCTACCCTCATGGACAGTTTCCAGACCAACAAGATAAAACTTCTATTCTGATCTAAATATGGTTCTTACTCCAACAGCTAGGGAATATCTTTCTACTGGATTCAGCACTAGAAGATCTTATTTTCGTATTCGAATATATATAGATTCTCTAAAGATTCGCAACTTATATTTGGAAGGATCTACTTATGGAAACCAAGATCCTGATTGTATGGGCGAGCATGATTGATGGGCTATCAACACTTACCTTAAAGAGCTCGAGATCTCTCTAATTGATTCTGTCCAACGGGTTGATTGGAAGAACTTCTTTGGAAGGTGCCAACGGTAATGAAGGCATGAAGAAGTATATAAGAGAGATGCTCCAGTTGTTGAAGGGTGTTGTATAGAAGAATTCCAAAGTCTGAATCTCTTCTATTTTGTGATCTTATTCTTCGAGCGTTATATGTAATCAAAAGAGAGATCATATTGTGGTGATACCTTGAGGAAGTGTAGTAGAGCTTCTACACTGTGGACTCAAGAGCGTGAGACTGTAATCACTATTTTTGATTCTTAGTGAAATCCAGCCAGAAGGGCTGTCCGTGCAGGAGAGTGGATGTAGGCTTGGTCTAAGCCGAACCACTATAAATTTGGAGTCTTGATTCTCTATCCTTAATCCTTTTATCTTTCATTACTTTCATTTGCTGCGATTGTTGGTTTTAATTCATTAATCTCTCATTCGGATTAAATTGTTAAAATTGCTTTAATCACCTATTCACCCCCCTCTAGGTGCTAATTCTAGTCCTAACAATTGGTATCAGAGCCTGTGTACTCGTTCATAAGAAGTGTCTTTACTTCTGAGTAAAAGATCTATGGCTAGTATGTTGCCTACAGGGTTGGTTGAAGGTCAAAGCAATACCAGACCTCCATACTTTGATGGAAAAGACTACAGCATATGGAAAAACAAGATGAAAGCATTCCTAAGATCGAAAGATCCTTTGGAATGAGAAGTGGTAGATAAAGGAATCATTCCTGCTGCTACATCAGAATTAGAGAGAGGAAAAAAAGTTGCTGATCCCACTCTACTGACTCAAGAAGAAATCACCAAGAGACAGACTCTTGACGCTAAAGCCATTTACTCCTTATATTGTGCTTTATCCCCTACTGAGTATAACATAATATCTTCTTGTGATACAACAAAAGAAGTCTAGGATAGGCTTCACATTACCTATGAAGGGACTGATCGAGTGAAAGAAACAATGATCAATATTCTTTTGGGACAATATGAAGTCTTTAAGATGAGATCGGGAGAATCAATAATTGACATGTTTAGTCGCTTTACTGAAATTGTGAATGGTCTTGAATATCAGGGACATCCAATCTCATGACATATGAAGGTCAACAAACTCCTACGAGGACTCTCTAAAGACTGGAATTACATAAAAACCTCAATAAGAGAGACGCAGAGGATTGCTCCACTCTCTGTAGACGAACTGGTTGGGACTCTTCAATCTTATGAAGTGGAACAGACCAACGAAGATGAAGATTCAAAATGTAAGAAATCTATTGCCTTAAAGTCTAATGACTATTCTGATGCTACAGACTCTGAAGAAGATCTAGATGATGAAGAACTGGCACTCATGATAAAGAGTGTTGACACCTAATTTTGGAAAAATAAAATTGCATTTTGAACAAAAGGAAAATAAGGGGAAGATCAATATGATTTGGTTATGAATGGAATGTGGAAATTCTGATTAGCAATCTTTGCTCCGGCAAATTTTCAAATCATAATAAATGTGGAAGGAAATTCTAGATCAGAGAAATCAGGTGAATAAAAGGGCAGGGATTTTGATAAAATGGAAAGAATCAAAACATTCGAGGAAAAATCAAACCGATTGCAAGATTTTGCTCCAATTTTCAGATCATAAATTGAGGCAACGAAAAAAGAAAGCTCAAAAATTGCCATGGAAGATGGTGCTCGGAACCACTATAAAAAGGAGACCAAATTTTGTGAAAAGGGGGGAGGAGAGCGGAGCTCAGGAGGCGATTTTCAAAAAATTCAGAGCAAATGTGAGGAAGGTTTTCTCCTTCGTTTTTTTCGAGTTCAAATTTCTTTAGGGGAGTCAACGATCTCGAGAATTCTTCGATTGGTCTATTGGATTGTGCAGTCCTCTTGACGATGCCCCATGTTCATCATGCTTCATGGATATTGATGACAAGCATAAAGCTAAGTAGAGCTTCTTTTTTTTTTCTTTTTTTTTTTTAAGTTTGATTGTGTGCAATTCCAATTTGCTATTCGCACTAAGGTGATTTTATTTTTTCTTGCCTAGATTAAACTCCTACACCTCCGACAATAATTCCAGCAGCGAGACATCGAAGTGGCCAACGTACCTAAGCGCTGATTGCCATCCAATGATTTCACTGCAATTCAATGCCGAACAAAAGGCCACACAATTCCATATTCCACCATAATTGACAAGAGAGAGACGACAAGAGAAGGGGGGCGTCCACTCAAAAAGTTCTCGGAGGAGACTAGCAAATGATCAAATCAAGAACTAGCCATATGCCCACCAACGCTGCTGCAATTCCCCTCATTTAGTTTTATTTTTATTTCTTTCTTTTGCTTATTTTATGTTATATTATTGTTTTTAAATTTTGTTATTATTGTTTAAGTTAAAATATGGTTTGTCAATGTTAATATTTGTGCATTTTGTATGCATTATCCGTAGGGATTTTGTCCGAAATTAATGTAATTATTAATTTGATCCGAGAGACATCGGATCATTTTTTTTATTATATTAATTTTTGGGCTTTTTGGTGAAATTTTAATTGTTAAATCACAATAATTATTTAATTTGGTCCGTAGGACTTCGGACCAGATTTGTAAATGTTTTGATCTCCTTGTTGTGATAATTAGGGTTAGAATAACCGTTAATTTGACCTGTGAGACAGTAGGTTATTTTTTCGATTATTTTAATCATTTCTTGCTTTATTTTGTTGATAGTTTAGATTTAATATTTATTTAATAATTAATTATTTAAAAAAAATCAAAATTATGCATGAGCATATAGGTTTAGTAAATCAGACATGTAGAATTAGGTTTATGAAATTTTCGTCATCTAGTGATTGTTGCTAAGTTCATTGCCCGTCATTAGAACTAGGTCATTTGATTAAATTGCATATTTAATTGTTGCATTTCTTTAATTTCGAATTTCATGGAAAAAACAAAAAATTAGAATAAATTCATTTCATGCTTTAAGATGGATTGCATGCTTATTCATGTTATATAGTTTAGGTCATATTGCCACGTCATATGATTTCATGTTAAATTAGTAGCATGCATTGCACGACTTTCATTAAATAAAGTGAAAACAAAAAATTGAGTGATTGCTTATTAATTAGAAATCATATATAGGATTATTGATATGAATTCTGACCCAACAACGCAGTTGCTTTCGTTGCTTTGAGGTAAGTCATGTATTATTTTATTCCCTTTCTCGGGTGTTAAATTGGTGGTTTGTGCACTCGCATGATCGCCTCACACGTTAGGAAAATGAATTAAAATCAAATCAAGCTGCCTGCAAAACATTTTTGAAAATTAAAAAGAAATGGTACCGAAAGGGCACTAGGATAGTCTAGTGTAACCAAGTCCCCGTACCCTTAGTCTCTGGTTCGTAGGAGTAAAATAATTCTCCCATTATTTTGCTTAGGTGTCTAATCGACCTACCAAAAACAGATTAGTGGCGACTCCTAGATAGTATTTTGCATGTTTAAAAAGCTAGACTCAAGTCGCGATTTGGTATGGGCTTGGGAGAGCCCGAGCTAAGTTTAAAAAACTTAGCAGTCCATTAACCTAGTTTTAGGCGGCAAACCCGAAAAAATTAGGTCGCGACAGCTTGGCGACTCCGCTGGGGAGTTGTGTTAAAACACTTAGTGGACTTAGGCCAATTTTTCTTTTCTTTTGAAAAATGTTTTTGTTTGGCAGCAAGGATTCCAGGTACGTCCCTAACATTTTTAAGGTGTTAAATGTTCTTGCAGATGGGCGGTATAAGGGGAGTAATCTTTGCTAACCTTTGTCTTGCAGGTTGGAGTGTGGGATGAATGATTTATTTTTCCCAATCAGAAGTGTTGATTGCATTTAAACTGTTGTGCATGCTTTATTGTTTTAGCACTACACTATTTGCACACACAACCTATGGTCCGACTTGGGCTGCGATAGGATTTCTAGGATGGTGTTGAGAAGTATACTTCCTCCAAAGCGAGACTGCTATGTAGAGGTTGAGCTTCTCTTCCTCGAAAGTTTTTCATGGTGTCAAAATGTGTTTTGTCCACATCCGCGAGACTGCGTGACTATTGGACATTCCATTTGATTGAGCCCGGAGTTAAGGGGACCTGACGTTAATGCGAGACTGCAACGGTCAGATCACTCTCTTAGCTCCACTTTGTTAAGCCATTTAGATAGAAATCGAGCCTCACGTTTCATGCGCTTGTCTATGTGATTGCCATTGCTTTTCATTGGTGAAGTAAGTCTTCTATCCCTATATCATGCAATTTATTTTTTAAGTCAGTCCATGACAATATAGGTCAATCATTGAATTTAATTCTTTGTCAGTTAGAAATGAAATGAGGAAATTGCCATATAATGAATCATTTGGAAAATAACAAAAACTTTAGAGAATTTGTTTTCAATTCATGTCTTTATTGTTCTCCTTAGGGAGTTTTAAATTTTGATAATTCCTAATTCGTGTTTAGGAAATTTGGTTCTTGTTAGGGTGTCTTATTTTTATTTTTCTAGTTATTTTTAGGTAATTCCCTTCTTGCAAAGACTTTTTCATGAATAAAAAAAAATCAATTAGATTGTTGTCATGGACTAGCTTACATGTTCCCATTTACACCTCATGCTTACATATTACCATTTATTTGAATTAGGTGATTAAGGAGCGATCTCGCTCACCCATCCTTACACGGTCAAGAGCTAAAATGGCGGATCAAAACAAGGTGCCGGATCGTATCATTGACAATATAAACAAGCGAATTGCACACCTCCAAAGTCAAGTCGATGAATTGTCTATTACTGTGGCTTTTCTCGTCAAGCAAAAGGGTTGTGATGACATAGCTGAATTTGATGCCACCATGAAAAGACTAGTGACATATGTAGAAGGAAGAATCTCCGACTGGAGGGTTCACATCACAAGATCATGAAGGAGCGTTACTTTTTCGGTCTGATGAGAAGGCATTTGAAAAAGTACACCAGGTTGCAATTGGCCCAACTATCAAGGATACATTTCTAAGGAATTGATATGACAAGATTGTGGACATGACAGATTTTGGTAGTGACCTGACTAGGATAAAGTCTTGATCTGAGCCAAAATGGATGTGCAATTGGAAATTACTTTGATGTTGCATAATATCATATTGATGTACGTTCTCTTGTGCAGGGTCAAAAGTGGATTTTCAGCCTTGAATGATAGGGACAATCCAAAGACATCAACTACGGAGGCAATTCCCTTTGTAGAGGAATCCTTGAATGAATGTTTAGAACCATTTTGCATTATAGAAAACTGTTTGAAGTTGACAGGTTTAAAGCTGTTGAGTTTCTTTAAAAAAAAAAGGGATTTTGCATGATGACTCTTACATGTTTTATCCACCAATCCCACTAAAGAGCATCAAGAGGGATTAATTTAATGAATGATGCGGAATTGATTGAGCATATTAAATGAGACGAGTCGGGATGATGAAAGTCAAACCTTATCCTATACACAGTCCCATATTCATACACTTGTGAGATGAGTGTAGGAAAGTTCATATCCATAAGGTAAAGAGTTCTCTCGCAAAAGGTACGGCAACCGAAATGATGAGAGGCAATTCATTGTTATATCCCAAACACTATAGTTGATCCATTGCTTAACCCTTTTGAGCCCATACACTTATGGATATTCTTTTCAAATCACCCTTGTCAAGAATCACCCCACATCGGGGCAACTAAGAGATCAAATGGCATCATGAGGTAAGGAAAATGAATTGAAATTTTCTTGCTCTCACTTGCATCAATCTTCAAGTTATGCTATTACAGTGAATTCATGTGTTAATTTAAGTGCCTTAGGATGACGAAGAGCATCTTTTATCTATCGTATACACTTATATCCTTTGCATAGCCCACTTGAGCCTGCAGTTTCATTTCTTTTAAACCCAGTTGATGATCAACCCCCACACTGGGGCAAGGCAAAACCAGTTGATGATCAATCCCCACATTTGGGCAAGGCAAAAGGCAGATGAAGACTCTTGAAAAGTTATAGTGTCATTTAAAGTGTAATTGCTTGACGCATGCATTATGCGCAAGAATTAAATTCAAAATAGAACTAAGGGGCATGAAAAAGCAGTGTGCCTGGTAAAAGCAAGGCCGATGCCCATGAAAAAAGAAGAAAAAAAATGCATAAGAACTAGGGGCATAAAAAGCAGTGTGCCTGGTAAAAGCAAGGCCAATGCCCATAGATAAAAAAAAAAAAAAAAGGTCAAAATAGGTGACGGTCAATTGCAAGAATTGAATCATAATGGAGCAATACTCAAAGAACTCAAATGCCGAGTTTCTACAATCAATGGGGCACTTTATGAAGACAATCCCTGATGGTGAAAAAGAAAAGTGGTGGCAATGCCAAGATGATCATCAACTCTCACCTTTTACACACATTTTGAGCCTGATGATCATTTCATTTCTCAACCCATGAACCCAACCTACGTTACGTCCCTTACAAACTCTTTTCAGATTAGGGCACTTGAATTAACGTAGGAATTCATATGTTTATAATAGGGGTGTGCATGGTCCGGGCGGGCGGTTCCCGACCTAGAACCGGGAACCGCCCGCTAAGGACCGGTTCCGAAAAATTGGAACCGGGATCCACCCGTTTTTTGCATGGATCCACCCGGGAACCGGACCGCCGGTCCGGTCCGGTTCCCGGGTGGATCCATGGAACCGATCTTGACGCGAAACAATTTTGGTTTTCAACATAGAACGGTCGGGTCTATGAGTTGGGAAGGAGGAGGAGGTCTATGGTCGGGTTTTCAATATAGAACGGTCGCGAAACAATTTTGTTTTCCCGAACCGCCGGTCCGGTCCGGTTCCCAAGTTTTGAGCTCTAAATTCCAAGTTCCAATCTCCAAAAAGTAAAACAATAATTAATAGATAATTGCTCAACATTAAATAACAGTAAGCTACACGTGAATGACAAAAAAAACCAAGTGCGGTGGGGAAAAAACCCTCAAGATGACTCATAGGGTACCTCTACTTCTAGATGAGAACTAATCTTGGTTTCTTTTAGTAATTTTTTTTTTAATATTAAAAAGGTTCCGGTCCGGTCAGGGTGGGCGGGTGGATCCGCCCATGGAACCGGGAACCGGACCGGTATCCACCGGTTCCGAAAAATTGGAACCGGGAACCGGACCGGTTCCCTCAAGAACCGCCGGTTCCGGGTGGTTCCGGTCCGGTTCCGGGCGGTCCGGGCGGTTCCCGGGTATTTTGCACACCCCTAGTTTATAAGCATCGCTCGAAGAAGTGCGAGCAGGATTATTTCTTTCTCATTTTTGCAGGGTTCTTGACTTGTAAACCCGGAGATGATTACAGAATCATTTTTTCAATTAGCCTTGACTCAAAGAGTCCATTTGTTAAGCCGTTGGCCAAGCCCACATTATGGTCCCTGTTAAAGACCTCTCAGATTGGTAAGATCGTACCGCTTGCGAGAATACTCAGACCCATGTCGATATGATGAAATTGAGTGATTCTCATAAAATAGTCATTCTAAATGAGAGTGAGTTGAAAGTCCTTTCTAACTGAAAGTCTCTCATTTAGTATTCTTAAGAAATCCATGTCATGAGTGAAAATTGTCTTGAATGATAATTATCTCTAGTGGAAATTTGGATGATGCAAAAGTCATTATGCATGAACCTTGACTGAATTGATAAAAGCTTCAGAAGATTTTGAAGTTCGCATTCCAAAATAGCCTTAATTGCTTATTTCTTTGGTGAATGAATTTTTGCTCTAATCACGTCTGACAGATAATATTTTCTCAAAGACCCAAGAGCTCCTAACATTCAGGTTCTTTTCAAGATGCCTCATGATATGAAGAGATGAGAAACCATCATGAACATTCAAGGTGCATCATTGATGTTCCAAAATTTATCTCTACCAGGAGGTGAGAGGCCTTCACAGGATATCTAAGTTCCAGAAGACATATTCCAAAGAATCAGAGATATCATCAGGTAAGTATATCTCTACCCATTCTCGACACTTGACTCGGTCAAGCTGTTCCTTTAAAATTGACCTGGCGTGCTTTCGTAGCCCAGAGTCCCCTTTCTATTGACCCAGTGTGCTTTTGTAGCCCGGTGTCCTTTTAAATTGACCTGGCGTGCTTTCGTAGCCTAGAGTCCACTCTTTATTGACCCGGCGTGCTTTTGTAGCCCGGTGTCCTTTTATATTATCCTGGTGTGCTTTTGTAGCCCAAGGCCCATCTTTACAGGAGACATATCCCCAATGAGCAGAGATGTCATCAGGTAAGTATATCTCTATCTATACCTTAAATACTTGTCGTTGTACAGGTATTTTCACTTTTGAGTAATTTGACACTCGATGGAGTTGTCCCTAAAGATTTTTCCCCATATTGCGACGCCGGGCGACCGAAGAATGGTTAGGGTCCTAGCCAAGCAAAACCTCGTTTAGGCGACCGTAGAATGGTACGGGTCCTAAACAAAAAAAAAAAATTATTCAAGCGACCATAGAATGGTACGGGTCCTGGAAGGCGAACCCCGTTTAGGCGACCGTAGAATGGTACGGGTCCTAGACACAACCAGCTCTGTCATACTAGGCGACCGTAGAATGGTACGGGTCCTAGGAAAGCAGTTTTCTTTATAAAGTCATGTTACTATTCTAGGCGACTGTAGAATGGTATGGGTCCTGGACGTGTAGCACCAATTTATCTTGAGTTACTCTACCCTCCTTGAAGGTAAGTTATTCCAGGTAAATTCATTTATCATTTGCATTAGCATTTCCACGCATCATATATATTGCATTCAAAAAAAGGAATTCATTTTCCAACATAAAGTCATTTAGTGCATGTGCATAATTAAAATTAGGTCTCAATTGTCCTATTGATAATTTTTCTGGTAGAAGCTTGATAAAGCCATCATGCATGGGCCTTCATTGAATTTTTCCTCAAAGACCAAAAAGAATTGTCTTTGAAACCCTGAATTTGTTTAGTCATCTTTGTACTTGATGAGAATTCCAAGTACCTATTTATAAAATGTTTCCAAATGTCTAGTGTGAATTCTAGATATTTGAACTTTTAAACGCTTGATGTGATTTCCAAGCGTTTGTCTTTCCAAACATCTGATGTGATTTCCAGACGTTTAGTAAAAGTTTTCAAATGTCTGACATAAGAATCAGATTTTTGAAGTTTCAAGTACTTGATGCAATTTCCAGGTGCTTAGAATCTGATGAGAATTTCAGATCCCTAAAGACTTTGAGACTTTCAATTATCTGAAGGGAGTTCCAGATGATTGACAGGTCTCATCGGAATCATTTCACACCTAAATCCTCAAAACAGGTATGATAGGTACGTGTTCTTCTTTGCATTTGCATTTCATTGGTCATAGACACATGGAGATCTATGTTCCTGACCAGATCATTGCATTTACATTGCATCCTTTATTCTTAAAAAAAAAAAAAAAGTCAAGTCATTAACATTTGCGTATGCATTTCATATTTCATTTTGCATGGTTTAAATTTAGGTGTCATATATCTTTGAAGGAAACCTCTACGAGCTTCCCTTCAAAGAGGGGCAGCTGTTGAAACCTAATTTTGGAAAAATAAAATTGCATTTTGAACAAAAGGAAAATAAGGGGAAGATCAATATGATTTGGTTATGAATGGAATGTGGAAATTTTGATTAGCAATCTTTGCTCCGGCAAATTTTCAAATCATAATAAATGTGGAAGGAAATTCTCGATCAGAGAAATCAGGTGAATAAAAGGGCAGGGATTTTGATAAAATGGAAAGAATCAAAACATTCGAGGAAAAATCAAACCGATTGCAAGATTTTGCTCCAATTTTCAGATCATAAATTGAGGCAACGAAAAAAGAAAGCTAAAAAATTGCCATGGAAGATGGTGCTCGGAACCACTATAAAAAGGAGACCAAATTTTGTGAAAAATGGGGGAGGAGAGTGGAGCTCAGGAGGCGATTTTCAAAAAATTCAGAGCAAATGTGAGGAAGGTTTTCTCCTTCGTTTCTTTTGAGTTCAAATTTCTTTAGGGGAGTCGACGATCTCGAGAATTCTTCGATTGGTCTATTGGATGGTGCAGTCCTCTTGACGATGCCCCATGTTCATCATGCTTCATGGATATTGACGACAAGCATAAAGCTAAGTCGAGCTTCTTTTTTTTTTTTTAAGTTTGATTGTGTGCAATTCCAATTTGCTATTCGCACTAAGGTGATTTTATTTTTTCTTGCCTAGATTAAACTCCTACACCTCCGACAATAATTCCAGCAGCGAGACATCGAAGTGGCCAACGTACCTAAGCGCTGATTGCCATCCAATGATTTCACTGCAATTCAATGCCGAACAAAAGGCCACACAATTCCATATTCCACCATAATTGACAAGAGAGAGACGACAAGAGAAGGGGGGCGTCCACTCAAAAAGTTCTCGGAGGAGACTAGCAAATGATCAAATCAAGAACTAGCCATATGTCCACCAACGCTGCTGCAATTCCCCTCCTTTAGTTTTATTTTTATTTCTTTCTTTTGCTTATTTTATGTTATATTATTGTTTTTAAATTTTGTTATTATTGTTTAAGTTAGAATATGGTTTGTCAATGTTAATATTTGTGCATTTTGTATGCATTATCCGTAGGGATTTTGTCCGAAATTAATGTAATTATTAATTTGATCCAAGAGACATCGGATCATTTTTTTTATTATATTAATTTTTGGGCTTTTTGGTGAAATTTTAATTGTTAAATCACAATAATTATTTAATTTGGTCCGTAAGACTTCGGATCATATTTGTAATTGTTTTGATCTCCTTGTTGTGATAATTAGGGTTAGAATAACCGTTAATTTGACCTGTGAGACAGTAGGTTATTTTTTCGATTATTTTAATCATTTCTTGCTTTATTTTGTTGATAGTTTAGATTTAATATTTATATAATAATTAATTATTTAAAAAAAATCAAAATTATGCATGAGCATATAGGTTTAGTAAATCAGACATGTAGAATTAGGTTTATGAAATTTTCGTCATCTAGTGATTGTTGCTAAGTTCATTGCTCGTCATTAGAACTAGGTCATTTGATTAAATTGCATATTTAATTGTTGCATTTCTTTAATTTCGAATTTCATGGAAAAAACAAAAAATTAGAATAAATTCATTTCATGCTTTAAGATGGATTGCATGCTTATTCATGTTATATAGTTTAGGTCATATTGCCACGTCATATGATTTCATGTTAAATTAGTAGCATGCATTGCACGACTTTCATTAAATAAAGTGAAAACAAAAAATTGAGTGATTGCTTATTAATTAGAAATCATATATAAGATTATTGATATGAATTCTGACCTAACAACGCAGTTGCTTTCGTTGCTTTGAGGTAAGTCCTGCATTATTTTATTCCCTTTCTCGGGTGTTAAATTGGTGGTTTGTGCACTCGCATGATCGCCTCACACGTTAGGAAAATGAATTAAAATCAAATCAAGCTGCCTGCAAAACATTTTTGAAAATTAAAAAGAAATGGTACCGAAAGGGCACTAGGATAGTCTAGTGTAACCAAGTCCCTGTACCCTTAGTCTCTGGTTCGTAGGAGTAAAATAATTCTCCCATTATGTTGCTTAGGTGTCTAATCGACCTACTAAAAACAGATTAGTGGCGACTCCTAGATAGTATTTTGCATGTTTAAAAAGCTAGACTCAAGTCGCGATTTGGTATGGGCTTGGGAGAGCCCGAGCTAAGTTTAAAAAACTTAGCAGTCCATTAACCTAGTTTTAGGCGGCAAACCCGAAAAAATTAGGTCGTGACAAAGAGATTCAGAAAGTTGAACGAGAAAAGGAAGGAAATTCAATTGGAAGAAACAAAGCTCACAAAGGTTTCAAAACAAATCAACAGAGGAAGATGTTTCTAACAAAGAAGTGACTTGCTTTGAATGCAAGAAAAAAAGGGACACATCAGACCCAACTGTCCTCTGTTAAAGAAGAGAAAAGGAAAGACTGAGAAATACAGGAAGGCACTCAAAGCAGAGACTTGGAGTGATACTGAATGTGAAGAAAGTGATGACGATTATGCCAATATCTGTTTAATGGCAAAATCAGATTCAGACTCAGACCTTGATTCAGACACAAACTCAGACAGTGAACTCGAGGTTAGTAACCTAAAAATTCCTGTCAATGTTTCTAAATATATTGATGAACTTTGTCTTAGTCTAAAAACCTCTCTCAAGAGGATCTCCGAATTAAAAAGGGAAAATTCTACATTGAAGCAACAGGAAAAACTTATGAAAGAAAAGTTTGAAAAGTTGGAAAAGGACTTTGCTGTTGTGAAAGAAAACTCAGACTTTATTTCAAATGAAAATAATCTTTTGAAAAATGATATTACCAACATATCAAAAAGATTTTCAAATGGTTCTGAAAAGTTGGATAAGATTCTTTCGATACAAAGACCATACTTTGATAAGTTAGGTCTTGGTATAACTTCTGAAACTATTCCACTAATTGGTTTTCCAAAGGTAAAGGAAAGAATCAAACAGAGACCAGCCAGAATTGTTTATAAGAATCATTTCCAGAAAGTTTTTGTAAAACCTGTTGGCAGAAATGCTTTGAAATGTTCCAAGTGCAAAAGCTCATAACATTTTAAGAAAGAATGTCATTTGGTTTGGAGACCTGTTAAAAGGAACTGGGCTAAGACTGTCTATTGCTCTAACACTTATGGACCCAAGATGATATGGGTACCAAAGAAAGCTTGAATTCGTGTTGATTGCAGGTTACTAACAAAAGGAAGATTAAATGGTATCTTGATAATGGCTGCTCAAGACATATGACAGGAGACTCAAGTTGCTTCATAAAACTTGTCCAGATAGACGGAGGAAAAGTTTCTTTTGGTGGTAACAACAAAGGAAGAATTACTGGTCGAGGAACAGTAAAGATTGGAAGTTTGACAATCAAAAATGTTTCCTTAGTTGAAGGATTAAATTACAACTTGCTTAGCATAAGCCAGTTGTGTGATACTGGTTTTAAGATCAATTTCCAGGAAGAAACGTGCTCTGGAATCAGTAAAGATTTTACTCAATCTTTTACTGGACGAAGACATGGAAATATCTATCTTCTGGATGTGAATCATGAAAAATCACAGTGCTTAATATCAGTACAAGATGAAGTTAATCTATGGCACAAAAAGCTAGGCCATACCAATATGAAGCAAATCACCAAGATCTCTTCCAAGAAACTTGTTCGAGGATTGCCTATTCTCAATTACTCAAAGTCTTATCTATGCACACCATGCGTACTGGGTAAACAGGTTAGAAACTCTTACAAACCAATAAATAAAGTTTCCACTAATCATGTACTGCATCTTCTGCATATGGATTTATTTGGACCTACCAGAACGCAAAGCATTGGTGGAAAAAGGTTCTGTTTAGTAATAATGGATGATTATTCACGATTTACTTTGGTCTACTTTCTTTCAAGTAAGTCTAAGATTTTCTCTCTCTTTTCAAAGTTTGCTAAGAAAGTACAGAATGAGAAAGGTCACACTATCTCAAACATTCGAACAGACCATGGAGGTGAGTTTGAAAATCAAGACTTTACTAAATTTTGTTGGTTTTCAGCACAAATTCTCCTCTCCATATACACCATAACAGAATGGGGTTGTGGAAAGGAAGAATAGGTCTTTACAAGAAATGGCAAGAACTCTTTTAATTGGAAGTAATATTTCTTCAAGGTTTTGGGCTGAAGCTCTCAACTGCTTGCTATATTATAAACCAAGTGTTTTTAAGGCCAATTCTTGAGAAAACTCCTTATGAAATTTTTAAAGAAAAGAAACCAGTAGTTTCTTATTTTCAAGTATTTGGTTGTAAATGTTTTATTCTAAAGAATGCAAATGATCGTGTTGGTAAGTTTGAAGAGAAATCAGATGAAGGATTCTTTCTTGGTTACTCAACTGCAAGCAAAGCCTATAGAGTATTTAACAAGAAGACTCAGACTGTGGAAGAATCAATGAATGTCAAATTTCAAGACTCTCCACAAATTCAGTCAACTCAGACTGAAGATTCAGACTCTGTTCCAGACTCTGCTAGATCTACCTCCATTGAAGCAGTTAAAAATTCAGAAGCAAAACAACAAGATACTGATAAAGAATCTACTGAAGAAAAAGATCAACAATCTATCAGACTGTCCAGTAACTGGAAGCACAAGTCCAGTCATCCTAAAGAACTCATTATTGGAAACATTAATGAGGGAATTCGAACAAGATCCAAAAGGCGAGAAGAGTCTAGTGCCATTGCTCTTATTTCTGAAATAGAACCCAAAAATATTGAAGAAGCTTTAGCTGATGAAAGCTGGATTGAAGCAATGCCAGAAGAGCTCAGACAATTCAGTATTAACGACGTATGGGAATTGACTCCTAAACCAAAAGGTAAATCTGTTATTGGAGCTAAATGGGTATTCAGGAACAAAGTTGATGAAAAAGGCAAAGTAACGAGAAACAAAGCAAGACTCGTGGCTAAAGGATACACGCAAGAAGAAGGGATAGACTATGATGAGACCTATGCTCCAGTAGCGAGGTTAGAAGCGATCAGATTACTACTTGCTTTTGCTTGTTATAAGAATTTCAGGTTATTTCAAATGGATGTCAAAAGCGCATTCCTGAATGGATTTATTCAAGAAGAAGTCTACGTGGAACAACCTCCTGGATTTGAAGACTCAAAGAAACCAGACTCAGTGTTCAGACTGAAGAAAGCTTTATATGGATTGAAACAAGCTCCTCGAGCTTGGTATGAAAGGCTAAGTAATTTCTTAATTCAAAATGGCTTTTCTAAAGGAAAGGTAGACACTACTTTGTTTATTAAAAAGGAAGGTAAAAGTTTTCTACTTGTTCAGATTTATGTTGATGACATTATATTCGGATCATCTAATGAGACTTTGTGTAAGAAATTTTCTAAGTCTATGCAGGATGAATTTGAGATGAGCATGATGGGTGAACTATCCTTTTTCCTTGGTCTACAAGTGAAACAACTAAAGGAATGAATATTTATTCATCAAGAGAAATATGCAAAAGAACTCATTAAAAAGTTCGGTCTGGAAAATTGCAAAAAGACTGACATACCAATGTCAAGTTCCTTGAAGATAGACAAAGATGAAGCAGGGAAGAAAATCGACCAAAAGTTATACAGGAGTATCATTGGTTCACTTCTTTATCTTACTGCATCCAGACCTGACATATTATTTAGTGTTTGCATATGCGCTAGGTTTCAATCAGATCCTAAGGAATCTCATTTAAGTGCTGCTAAACGTATCATTAAATATGTTGCTACTATTGCTAAGATTGGTCTATGGTATCCCAAAGAATGAGACTTTACTCTTCTTGGTTATTCAGACGCAGATCTTGCAGGTTGTAGAGTTGAAATAAAAAGCACTTCAGGTACTTGTCAATTGCTTGGAAACAGAGCAGTATCTTGGTTTTCAAGAAAACAAAGTACTGTGGCTCTTTCAACAACTGAAGCAGAATACGTAGCCCTTGGAAGTTGCTGTTCTCAAATATTGTGGATAAAACAACAACTACAAGACTTTGGCATTGAAGATTCTTGCACAAAGATCAAATGTGACAATACCAGCGCAATCAATCTTACAAAGAATCCTATCCTACATTCAAGAGCAAAACATATTGAGATTCGACATCATTTTATAAGAGATCATGTTCAGAACAAAGAAGTCTTGATACAATTCATAGACTCAAAGAATCAACTGGCAGACATCTTCACAAAGCCACTTGAGAAAAGCTTATTTGAGTCTATTCGCTCAAGACTCAATATTTTATCTCTTGAAGAATGTTGAAGCTCAGACTCAGAATCTAAAGTCTGACAGAGTATCAGACTCAAAAGGTTGTAGACTGAGAATACCAATCGACAATGTAAGATTGTCTGTTTATCTCTAATTGAGCTTATTAAGGCAGTTATTTTTTTTTAAAAAAAAGGGAAATTCTTAATATTTCCAAATTGCGACACTTGAGATACCCCGTATCAGTTATCTTTTATATACATCTTCTCCTTCTTCGTTTTTACTTTACCCAAAAACCCTAATTCAAAAGCTTTTCACTCCTCTGAATTTTCACTCCTAAATTTCTACCTCTCAAGCTTTTGATTTTCTTGCGACACAAGTGTGAAAGTTTCTCCAAGAAAGCGACAATATCTTTCCAAAGGAAATCCTCAAGGATAGCAAACAGAGGACCACAGGGCTCTGGTGAGGGGCCTACGCACTTCGATCTCACAGAAGAAAGTGACTTTCCAACAGAACAGACTCAACAATCTCAACAGCGCACCTCCTCAACTAGATCTCATGATCGTCGTCCTCGACATGCAGAAGAAGTTCTTGAAAATGTTGAACCTGTAAGATCACTCAAGCCTGCTTTTGTTTATAGGCTATACTCTGTGTTGAATGAAGGAGGTTATGCGATGACATTCATTGATGAATTTTTGAAAGAAAAATGTTATAAAAATGAGACACACTTTCTCACTGTGATGGAGAGATCAGGTGTTGTTCCTGTTGGAACGGCAGCAAAAGTCTTTGCAAACTTTCCCAGTGACCCTCGATTTGGTGCTGTAAATCAACCTGAGGGAAAGGATGATGATGAGAAAATGTTTTTACATTTTAAACCTTGGATGGGTGTGGCTGCAAACCTTCGAGGAAATAAGGATGATCTGTTTCGATCAGAAGGACACAGGAAGAAGTATGAGAAACTACTGAAGCGTGGGGTGATGAATGCACGGACGGTGGACTTTGATTTTCTGGATTTATTAAGCATCAATCTGAGAGAAAAGTTTGAGAAACTTCAACTTCATAAGTTCTGTACTGAATGCGATGTGGCTTATTTTGAATTAACATCATATTTTTATTCCAATCTCAGTTTCCTTGATGCGAATAGCTTTTCATTCAGTGTGAGAGATAGAGAATATGTTGTTGATACGGACACTCTGGCGGATATAATTGGTGTGGAAAGAGGTGCTTTCCAATCAATTTTTGTGTCTGTAAATCATGCAACTCTAGAACTTGCGACAGACCGAATTGCTGAAAGTCGTCTCTCCTACTCCAAGATGAATGCAACAAGCACTCTGCTTCACAAAATAGTGATCAACTGTCTTAGACCGAAATCAACATGAAAGACAGATGTATCCATCTCAGAGGCTAAGTTGATGTATGCAATCAAGACTGGTCTTCACTTCTCTCTGCCACACACTATCATGTTTCACATGTACAGGTCCATGGCAAAGGACAAGTGAAAACTCCCTTATGCTGCTCTCATCACTCGTCTTTTCAAACACTTGAACATTCAGCCTCCTCACATTCTCTCTGTGAAGACTATTGATCAAATGGTCATCGGACTGAAGATGATAACAAAGATGCGTCAGAAAGAACTCGGCAAGAAGCTGGAGCAGTTCAAGGAGAAGACTCCTGTTAAGTCTAGACCAGACCCTTCTGCGGCCAAGAGAAAAGGAAAGGAACCGATGACTGGTCCTACCAAGAAGAGGAGGGCAATCATCTTGGAGGATGAAGATGATGAGGATGATTTGCCTATCTCTGCTCTTGTTTCTCAGTTTTCTGCACATGTTTCAGCTGTTCCAGAATAACATTCTGCAGAAGACACTAAGAAAGGACTCCAGGGAAAGGGATCCTTACAAGAAGAAGAAGAGAAAGAAGAGAGAGAGGAAGAGAAAGAGGAAAAAGAAGAAGAGGAAGAAGAAAAAGAAGAACAAGATGAAGAGGAAGAACCAGCAAAAACAGATTCTCCAGCAGAAAAAGAGGATCAAAGACATCCTGTCACTGAGGAAACTCCTTAGAAAGAAGAGTACTTCTCCCCTCCAGAAGACATTGAAACAGGGGGAGATGTCCAAAGAGAATTTACTCCTCTTCTACTGACTTTTAACAGTGCAGGTGTTAGTCGATCGCCTCCTGATGCAGAAGATGTTCATGCTGCTCATTTTCCTGAGGGAGAGGCATCATCTCCAAATATTGATCTCTCTGCTGATATTCACACTGGCTTGACTCCACCATTAGACCGAGTTGACGCAAGCACACAGACTGACAATTCAGGAGATTTTGGAAGATTGCTTGACATCATCTTGGAGCTCAAAGGCCAAATCTATGCTATGGGGTATGAATTTCAGACTCTACAGAATGAGAATCATGCCATGTTCATCACCATGCATGATCAGCTTACAGAGATTCAACGTCAGGTTCAGGCCACTGCAAAAGGTACTGCTCTTGCTCAACTACAAGAAGATTTGAGGAAGCTAGAAGGAACTGTCAAGTCTATGGAGGACTTTCAACTTGTTTGCATTCCTCGTGCTACTTGATTTCTTTTTAATGCTGACAAAAAGGGGGAGAAGACTTTGCAGATTTCAAGACTTTCACTCTCAAGACTTTCACTCTATCCTCTATCCTCACTCCAAACCAAATCTTCACTTTTAAACATATATTTTTTTGGTTTGTTATGATTGTGATTGATATTTTGACTTTATCTTGAGTTTTTGAATGTGTGCTCATTATTGCATTACTTTAAGCTATTAAATTAGATAAAGATAGTAATGTCTGCACATGACTAATGAGGTTTCTGTGGATGCAGATCTGTGTACAGGGTAAGTCTGTGTATAGGACATCTGTGTGCAGGATAATTTATACTATTTTTATTCTAATCTTTTATGAGACATCAATGCTTGCTTAAAAGTTGTATTGCAGAGCAATAATATTCAAATCTGCAGAAAAGTTTTGTCACCATCAAAAGGGGGGAGATTGTTGGATAAATTCTCTTCAGGTATTTTGAAGTTGACAAAACATTTTCTTCAGTCTAGTCTGAAGACTTACAGACTCTATTGGCAAAGTCTGAAGCTAGCAAGACTCAAGTTTCAAAGTCTACCCTCATGGACAGTTTCCAAACCAACAAGATAAAAACTTCTATTCTGATCTAAATATGGTTCTTACTCCAACGGCTAGGGAATATCTTTATACTGGATTCTGCACTAGAAGATCTTATTTTCGTATTCGAATATATATAGATTCTCTAAAGATTCGCAACTTATATTTGGAATGATCTACTTATGGAAACCAAGATCCTGATTGTATGGGCGAGCATGATTGATGGGCTATCAACACTTACCTTAAAGAGCTCGAGATCTCTCTAATTGATTCTATCCAACGGGTTAATTGGAAGAACTTCTTTGGAAGGTGCCAACGGTAATGAAGGCATGAAGAAGTATATAAGAGAGATGCTCCAGTTGTTGAAGGGTGTCGGATAGAAGAATTCCAAAGTCTGAATCTCCTTTTCTATTTTGTGATCTTATTCTTCGAGCGTTATATGTAATCAAAAGAGAGATCATATTGTGGTGATACCTTGAGGAAGTGTAGTAGAGCTTCTACACTGTGGATTCAAGAGCGTGAGACTGTAATCACTCTTTTTGATTCTTAGTGAAATCCAGCCAGAAGGGCTGTCCGTGCGGGAGAGTGGATGTAGGCTTGGTCTAAGCCGAACCACTATAAATCTGGAGTCTTGATTCTCTATCTTTAATCCTTTTATCTTTCATTACTTTCATTTGCTGCGATTGTTGGTTTTAATTCATTAATCTCTCATTCGGATTAAATTGTTAAAATTGCTTTAATCACCTATGCCCCCTCTAGGTGCTAATTCTAGTCCTAACACCTGTCTCCTCTTTTGATGATTGGAGTCACCTACTGAAGTATGTGGATGTTACCCTCTTGGGTTCTTAGTGAACATTCACTTCCTCTCTCTTCCAATTAATCTATATGTTTCTAGAGGGAGTGAACCACTATTCTCTAGAATTATATAAGAGGGGTGAATCACTAATCTCTAAAATAATATAAGGAGGGGGTTGAATCGCTACCAAAAAAAAGAATGCTTTTTATGTTGAGTGTCCAATCTTTCTCAATAATTAGAATCGGAACTTCTGCCGTGTGCACCCAACAAGTGGTATCCAAGCAAACGGTAGAGGACCATAAACTCAGCGATCGGGAGAGATGGTGCATGAAGACGGTGGTCCAAGACTATTCTACGTAAGTAGGTGGTCTAGGATCGAAGGAGTTTGACTAGTGCACAATCAAGGATTGTAATCAATTGGTCTAGGACCAAGCTTACTTGGTATAATGTTGGGCATTATAACCAACTCATGCCGGTGGATATTTCGAGTTTTGTTAGCAACATCGAAAAGCTCAACAATCCCGCTGGCAATAATTAGAGTACCCATGTTCATATTTACCTACTAGGTGTAGACTTAAGAGATATTGTCAGCAGTAGTAACACCACACCATAGGTGATAATGAGTCGAGAGAGCGAGAGATAAAAGCTGGAAATGTGCTCTAAGTTCTTGTAGTGATTGTTGAAGATGAATTGTTATTGAACATCAATAACGCAAGGACTCTAAAAGAGGTGTGAGGTGCTTTGTGGCACTGTTTGTGAAGACGAACGATGCCAAGCTGCAACATTGGAGAACAAGTTATTGTCAATTTCACAACAACACATGAAGTCAATACTTCTCCAAAGTTAAATTTCTTTGTGAAGAAATTTTTTAAACCCACTAATTGGTCAATCATGGAGGGGTGTCGACTGAAGTTTATATACTTGAGGTCGGCATAGACAACATACATGGACAAAATTTGAAAGAGCTAGACACCCAATTGACATGCTCAGCTCAGACACATAAATTATCATAAGTTGAAGGTGATGATGGAGAAGGCTACACTAAAGGGTCTTCCCCAGTTAGAGGTTCGAGATGACATAATATGTGTTGGGTGTCAACATGAGAAGACACATCAACTTTCATGTGAGGAGTTCAAATACCAAGCCAAAACCCCCCTCGAACTCATTCACTCAAATGAGCAAAGCAACGGATATTTAGATGTCAAAGCACATGATAACGTTCATTGCTAATATCTTTAGGTGTGTTGCTTTTATAGAGAAATGTAAGGAGTTCAAAGAAAATGCAGAAAAATAATTCAGCAAACAATAGGATACCTTCGTGCTAATAATGGGGTGAGTACACATCGCATGAGTTCACATAGTATTTGCAAAAAGTGTAAGATACACCAACAATTTACACGTCCAAGTACAACACGGCAAAATAAACTTGTAGGAAAAAATAAAAAAAAGAGAATGGGCATGTGAAACCTGTAGGAGCATGTTGCATGTGTAGAATGTTCCACGAAAGTTTTGGGACAAGGATATTAAGACAAAAACGCAAGTGATCAATAGGTAACTCCAAACAAGTTATGTTCTTATGCCACCATATAAGAAATTATGGAATTGCAAGCCCAAAGTGAGTCACTTTTAAGTATTTGGATTTGTAAATTGTGTATTTGTGCCTAATCACCTATTATTAACACTTGATTTAGCTAACAAGCCTGGTTGAGTAAAAACTTGAGATGAGAGGTCTCAAATCACGACAGATCTTGTTTCTTGGCAAAAAAAAAAGAAAAGAAGAAGACATTTCAATAATCCAAGGTTAACTTTAGAGTTGGCTCTTTTTTTTTTAATATCATACCCTAAAGTCAACTTTCCGTCACCATTTTTTCAAAAATTTGAAAAATTGAAAAATCATCCATTCAATTATTGGCCAGCTTAATTAGACTCTCAATTACTAATTTTTTTTGGAAAACGATAGAGAGTGGACTTTCTGACCAAACTAAAAATTTTGACCCCCCGATCGGTAACATTCAAAATTCATTGATTTCTAAAGTAATTTCTTTGCGCCAATAACTATTCCATCCCTACCATGCCTAGCCGTATTGGAGCATATGCTTCAGGAGCCCTCTTGCACAATGGTTGATCGACATTTGATCCAGAATTTTTTTTTTGGTCGGTTGATCCAGAAGTTGTAAAGCATTGAAATCTTAAGCGAATTTTGAGAATTCAAGCTTGAGATGGGTTAACCGATTTTCGAGCATCGTTTTAGGGCCCTTATCTATCCTTCATAATGCTAATTAGCCCAATTTGAATCCGATTAAGCCAAATTTACTCAATTTGAATATTAATTTTGGCAAAATCAAACTTGGCATAAATTGATTAAAACGGTGAATTGGGATCAATAGGGTCTAGTCGAGTCAACCTTGTTGACCAGTTCTAGTTAAGCCTACTTGGACCGAAACCCGATTTAACTAATTGGGTAGAGCAAGGCAAGATTGGCCAAACCCATAATACAATTCAAAGCAATTGGGATCCCACAAGTTGATTTGGTTGAACCGAGTCAACCAGGCTTGAACCGAGCCATCCAAGTTTGACCTAATAGGGCCCGACTCCTTGGGCCAAAGTCCAATGCAATCCCACTTGGCCTAATTAACTAAAACAGATCACCCATAGAATAAATTAGGCAAAATTGAGACATACAAACATCCCCAAGCCGACCCGAGTTGACCTGATTTGGTCTGGCCCATTGGGCCGAAGCCTAATAGGGTCATTCGGCCCAATGGGCCGATCAATCTACGCGTCCGTTTACAAAACCCATTTGCTCATTTCCTCCTCCCAGTTCCGCGTCCAACACCGCCTGCTGAAATTCTTCAAGAAACTTTGGGTTTTTATTTTTCATTTCATCTATCCTAGTCCGTCTGCCCGTTCGGTTGTCGTCCCAAAGACCATTTGGGAGATGGGTTTGATCTTCTCGAGCAAGTCCTTGCGTTCCGCCCCCACGCACAGGCCGTGACAGCCATGTATGAGCGTCGGCGTGCTTGTGAGCCCCTTGATCATATGCCCTCCGAACCGCGCAAAGTCCTTGCGAGGCATCGGCGTGAAGCCTCCCGCTTCCGCCTATCCATGGTCCGGACCCTCTCGGCGTCTCCGCCTTTGGATTGCGAAGAAGAACAGCGTGGTGACGACCGCCACCGCCTTGATGATCGTCTTGCTTGAGGACAATGACGAGTCCGGCGGCGGCGACGCTTGGAGCATGTCTATTACGGAAGGAGAAGAGAGAGTAAAGGGGAGAGAGACGGAGCGTTAACAGAGAAGTGGAGCCTGATAGGTGGGCCCAAATTTGCCACGTGTCGATTTCTCTATGGTCTTACATTTCACCTACGTGGATAGTAAAACCTACCCAATATTTTCTCCTCTTTTCCCGCCTCTTCTCGACCTGGCAGACGGAGTGCGAAGTGGGGAAATGGAAATGGGACGACGGTGGCCCCCCCACCCTCCTTGTTCCGGCCGAGCCTCCATCGTCCGCGCCCGAATCTACGTGGGGTCGATTGGTGGGGCCCGTGTATCGACGGCCCCGATTTTCCCCTTTTTTTGAATCCTGCGCTTGGGTCCCAGTCAGACTAGAAGGGGCTCGGTCGAGAAAATGGGCCCTGTCTGTTTTATGCCGGCCCAATTTGGTCTTCGGCACGGCCTGCGGAAGAGAGTTTTCGAGCCCATATGATAAGGCCCACGTTTCAATTTCATTTAGATAGGGCAAATTAATTCGGTTCTTATTTTCACTCTAGTCAATTCTTCAACATCCGGCCCCAACTTCTCTAGAATAGATGACAACTAAGAAAAACTTGAACTCAACTCGTCCAACTCGCGCGCACATCTCTCTTCGGTTTGGTTTCTTTTCACTAGCTATTTAAAAGCTCAATACCTTTCGCTAAAGGAGATTGCTCAGAAAGAGTTTAAGTCCGAATTTATCGACATATCTAATCAAACTCACATTCATTTAAAAGTTTAAACCAATGAGTCACGAGCTAACTCGATATATTACCTACTCCAAATCATATCAATTTTTGGATACGAGACTTTTTTTAACACAACTTACGTGTACATTTCAACAATCTATATTCTTTTTGTTTTGTTTCGAGATTACAATTCTTCTCTTTTGACTCTCTATCTCATCTCTCTCGCTCAATACTCCCCTCTCCTCCATGTCTCATCTTCGTCTCACTCCCGCTTTCTTCCGTCTATGTTTCATCTTCACCTCTCTCATCCTCGAAATCTAGCCCTCCTAGATACTTGCCTCACTCGACTCCTGACACTATTCATCTCTTTCTCTCGTATAATTCTTTGTGTTCGCATCTTGATCTTGAAAAATGGTCCTCGACCTCCTTACTGATAGGGGTGAGTGCGGTTCCCGGGTTACCCGGGAACCGGAACCGAACCGGAGGAGGGTCCGGTTCGGTTCCCGGTTCCAAGGGGACCGGTTCCGGTTCCCGGTTCCCTTTTTTTGGAAACCGGAACCGGTTACTGAACCGGTTTTGGAACCGGAACCGGAACCGATTTCGGAACCGGATTACTTAGGGCTTCAAAAAAAGAACCGGACGCCCCCAACGTTGCCGCCCCCTCTCTCTATCTCTCAACCTCAATCTTGCACGTTCCCTCGCCCCCTTCACCGGTTCTATAATATTCTGAGAATACTCCCGTGAGATGTTCTAGAACAATAGCCTATAGTGATGAGAGATCACAACCTGAATCTATCAACCTAAGATGGTTCATTACTCTTCATCATATTTTAGATAATCGACTTCTCTCTCTATGTGTGTGTTGAAATATAACGTTTATTTTGACATATATGTGGTCATTTACAATTCAAAATACCTCATATAATTGCTAAAGCGAAATTCTTTGGCGACCTTAATGCGATGCCTAATTAAAAAACACAAAAATGAAGATGAACAAAAATTTTCTTTGATAGATTTTTTTTTTTTGTCCTTCAAGTTCTTTAAGCAAGCATATAATTTGTCTACTACATGAAGCATGGTGAAAACAACTTACGTGAACCCACTCTGAAAAAAGAATTGGGAGGACCTAAATTAAATCCAAGCTTAGAGGAAAAGGTATTAAGCATAATTTACATTATCTAGTTACCTACTTGATATTGGCTTTTGTTAGCGATGATACATTAGAGATTCTTAAGATTTTCTATAGAATATTGTCCTATATGTTAAACACGATTATGTATTACCGTTGATTATCTATATCAATTAAGATCACAGGAATATCTCATTTGATTGTGCATGTCTTGATTGATATATGTTACTTTAGATATTTGAGATCTTGTTGGCACTTTTGGTTTTTCATGTCCTTAGTGTATTTTGCTTTATCATTTTCATTTGACTCGGCTAATAAGGCATATGGCATATGGCAAATGTGACGATTTAAGCTTTAGTGCACATATATTGACATATGTGGACACAATAGCATCTCCTTTCATCTTTGGAAACTTCTTATTAGTTTTGATTATGTATGTCTAAATTCTTGGCAATTGGCATTGATATGTTTGCTAAGATGTGAGAAGTTACCATAGAGTAGAGTATGCGCGTACGTTGTAGTTCAAATTTGAAAATGACCAAAAAAAATAAATAAAGAACCTGTTGAAACCTGGAACCGACCCTGGAACCTGTAATAGGGTAGGTTCCACGTTCTCAGTTCTGACGGGTAGGTTCCAGGTTCCAAAAAATGTGGAACTTGTATCCGAGGGTAGGTTCCAGGTTCCGAACGGAACCGAACCGGAACCTGTTGCCATGATGATATAATGTAGGCCATAAATGAGGTTTGAATGATTCTACAGGATAAAAAAAGTCAGGCAAGGAAAAAAAGTGGCGGGCCTCGGTGACCGGTCCCTCAAATAGACCCATGGAGTCGAAATTTCCAATTTAAGAAGAGGCGCATATTTTATTAGTTAAATATATTCGAGAATACATTTGAATATACATTTTTATCCATTTTTGAATTCAAATTCAATAAGTGATAGAAGGCTTGTGAGACAGATCACTAAGCCAATCCTAATTGATTGAACCCGAGCCATGTGGCACAATTACGTGCCACAACTTATCATGTGTGATAGAGGCAAATTAAGTGTTACATGTTAAGCGCTGGAGCAAGCATTCTCTCGGCTCTTGTTTTAACCATATACATGATATGATAAGATAAAATTCATGCGACATATTCACACATTTTTCGCCATTTTGAATCACATAAAATGGGTTAGGTCATGTGCTTTTGTTGTGCCTAATGAGCCTCCCAAACTTTCTCATGATTAAAAAAGTATTTTAACGTTGTTCTTTCGTAAAACTATCAGGCTTAGGCGGACGTGACAATACAAATTTATGTAGCTTGACTAAATTCACTTGGGTCGAGTCCCATCTCTCAAAATGTAGTCCTAATCCATCCAAGTGACTATAAGACCTATAAATCGGTCACACCAACCGGTCACACCAATAATTTACCGTATTAGTTCCATAAGCTAATTCGTAATCTTCTCTTGTTTATCCCTTTTTCTCTATCTAGCTCTTTTTTCTTCATTCATTGACCGCTAAGAAATGATAAGCCGTCGACTTATAAAAATATAACATAAGCCAAATGATGGCCCAAGCCCGAATACCAATTAGATATAGCTGGCCATAGGATGCCCACTATAGTCGAAATACTAACAGAATGGCTGATTGGTTAGCTAAAGCCCAGCGCATGGGTTTTCTTCCTAGAAACTGGGTCATTAACCCCCCCCCCCTCTACCCTTTTGGATCTACTTTGTACTGATGCACATGCTGTATTTGCTTAGACTATTAGCTAGTAGTGATATCCTGCTTACTTGTCAAAAAAAAAAAGTAGCAATCTGTTTCAATTCTTAGGTGAGATCAATCAATTAATAATCGTGCAAGAAGAAATAATACACTCGAACATATAATGTCATCCTTTCATCCTCCCCCTTGTCTCATTTTTTGAAATTTTAATTTTGGAATCGATGCAGCACAAATATACAATTTTCACCGCGGGACAATATGGAATGGGTCCAATGTTTAACTTACACCTAAAGAGCCTTCCAAACTCACTTATGACTAAGCAAGCGTTTGGAAGAGCTTATGAGAAACGCTTTTGCACAAATGCCGAGGACTTTAGGTTAAGGGGCTCTTAATGAAATGCAAATAGCGTTACTTTTTTTTTTGTCAGTCCTACGCTAATCCTACTCTAACATTCACTCTCAGACTTTTGCCCTGCCTCCTTGCAAGGCGTGAGAGTCGAAACCCACTCCTAAAATGAAATCGTCCCCACCCCAATCCCCTCTGAGAAGGGTGGCCACTGGGAATAGCGTTACTTAAACACTATGTGCATATTGGCAAAAGCATTTATACGAAATGCATATAGTGTCTACATAAATGACTTCATGTTAAAAAAAAGATTGCAATAGTGGCAAGTGAAACTAGAAGCTTTGGCAGCAATTGTTGCTGAGGTCACAAAATCCTAGGTGAGTCGACACTAAAGTTTGCACGACCCAAGCGACTCATGCCGATGTCCCAGATCTCCAAAATCCCATATTTGCAAAATCCTAGACATTAGTGTCATGCGAATTCAGCCACTTTCTCTATGACCTTGTCAAGCTAGATATAGATTGGGGGTGAGCGTTGTGCATCTTGGGCGATAGGCCACCACACTCCGATGTCAAAGTTGGGAACAATGACGAGCCAAATCTAAAAACAATGATGAATTTGTTGAGGTAAAGTTCATATTTCCCATCGATAAGAGGGACAGGGGTCTTGCCTCCCCCAAAAAAACCGGCGGAGGGCTTTTATAGTTTAAGTCTATATCTTATTGGTAATTTATATTTGGGTTCATAAATAGCAACTGAGTATATATAATCTCTTTCTCTTGTAATTGATTAATGTAACATAGAGAGAGATGTGAGATGTTAATTATAGTTGAGTTAAAGGGTAAATCATGATAAAAATCTTGTGTCTTGATTTCTTTTTCTTACTTTTATTCTCTATATCATTGTGATTATCCGCCGAACAAAACTCGAGCGCGACCGTGGATTCTCCAGATTTTGCCTTGCCCCCCTAGATCTCGCTTGACCGACCCACGACGTTGACCTTAGGCAACACCCAACCCTCGGCGACGGTCCTGTTCATGGATTTGCTGGGTAGAACTGAGGTTTTTGTGTTTGAAAAGCGTAAAATCAGAATTATGATTATTGAATGGGGGTAAGATGGGAAATAAAACAAAATTCATTAACTTACTGTTCAATGTCCGGAGAAAGCCAGATTGCTGCTAATGCTGAACCGAAGTTGCCGTGAGAGAAAGTTCTTTACAAATGCATTACAGTTCACAAATGGGCTTTCAAAACCTTTTACCAAAATCATGAAATTCAAGCCAATTTTTTAGGCTAAAAATCCATTAGCAAAGCTATGTCAACCGGACCGTAAAAAACTTTAACCGTTCTTTTGTTGTGAAGTTGTTTTAGGCAAATCTTATGAAACGGATCTACCTTGCTTAACTTCAAGTGTAACGGATAAAAAATGTTGTCCCAATCTATGGCTATACAATAATTAAATGAATTTATTTAAAATAGTGGCCTACGCCAACCCATACTCTTTTCTATTTCTTTACTCAATATAGCTCTCATTTTTTCACGACCAGAAAGCAATTATTAGTCACCACTTTTGGATGAGGAATTCTCTGTATTTTTTTTTTTTAGAAGAGGATTTTTTTTTCCAATCATACTATACTCTTATTCTTGGACTTTTGGCTTATCTCCTTGTAAGGTATGAAAATTGAAATCTACACCTAAAATTAAATTATTTTCAAAATCACCAACTCCCATTTCTCAAGGGTGGCTTTCGAAGTGGTAACGCTTCTGTTCCGATAATTTATTTTTTCTGAGAAATGATTTTTTCTATTTCTGTTCTCGGGAATAATTTATGAGCAAAAGAACGCATTTGGTTACTTCTCATTCTATTCCCGAGATAGAAATATGTTTGGTCAAATTCTTAGATTTTTTTTTTATTTCTTTTAATTTTTTAATTCTTTTATTATTTATTATTATTTTTCCCTTTTTCTTTTTCTCTTTGGCTAGTCGCCAGCCACTGCTATGGCCAGCGATCAATAGGGCAACGTCCAGTGAGCTTGCCAGAGCCTCGCCTAGCCCCTACGAGGTCGAGCTTGCCCAACCACCAGTGAGGCCGAGCCTCGTCATGGCTCAATGTCTCCGAGGGCCGGCGACGCTTCGGCAAGGTTGTTGACCCTCATCTGGCCGGTCACTGGTGCCGGCCATGGCCAAGGCCGACGACCGGCCAAAAGAAAGAAGAAGAAGAAAATAGGAGAGAGGGAAAAATATATTCTAGTAATTGTTCCTAGGAATAAGAAACTACTTTTTTCTACTTCTTGTTTTTGTTCCAAATCTATTCCTGGGAACAAAAAAAATATATTTCTATTCTTTTTTCGTTCCCCGAAACAAAAGAACAAAAAGAATTATTCCGAACAACAAAAACAAATTTTAACAAACAGGTCTTAAATCGCCGATAAAGATGGGCATTTGGAATGCCCCCACTTCTTTTTGTTAATAAATGGGCAACAAGGATTTAAGTTGAAAAGAAAAATCAATAAAGAAAATTGCAAAAGCAAGTACGAGCACGCTCGTGGGATCCACCTTGAAATCAAAAGGCATTCGATGGGGATGAAACGTGGGCGGCTATCATCGAGTCGTTACTCCCATGAGCTGAAAGGGAAGTGAGATCTGGCTTTGTACCCGATAGCGCATCACATAGTCCCTTTTGCATCATTCGAAGAAAGAAAGCAACCACAACCCCAGTGGCACCTTCCAACATGGAATGGGAAGGTGGGGGGTTCGAATCCCCACATTCTCAGAGGGGTTGGGGTGGGGACGAATTAGTTTCAAATATAGGTTTTGACTCCCACGCCCTACAATGAGACAGGGCAAAAGTCTGAGAGTGAAAGTTAAAATAGGAATAGAGTATAATCGACAAAAAAAAAAAGCAGATGGACAGCTGAGATGGGCCCACTAGATGGAGTCGGCGGTGAGTGGCTTGATCAAAAGGTAGGACGGGGCAAGGGTGATGACATTTAAATATTCTAATTTTTTCGTTGATTCTCGAATTTGACATGGGAAGTCAAGTGCGACTTTTCATAGTTAAATTATGCTTAAAGATGTATTCAGGACTTAATCCCTATAATAATTTTATGACTTCATCATATGTTTTGAAAATATCATGACTTAATTGCAATTTTATGACGAGTTTTAAGACTTTCGTAATGCTTATTCCTATAATAATTCATTCAAGTTGGCTAGGCAGTTAAATTTGGTCCGGTCAAGTATAGTTAATGGATTTAAATTTTGGGCTATCTCTTGTTTCTACACTAACTTCATGTATCGTGAGTATTATGACATGGAGGGAGATCACATTTATAAAAAAATATATATGTTTTAATACCTCCTATCTCATTCAAACATGATTTGACGTGTCAAATTTGACCAATGAGAGGTCGTACATGTGAAATAAATTGGTGCAAAACCCAACTTTGATACTATGTTAAAATGTTCAATCCAAAAGATTAAATTTATTTGTGAAGGGAGACTATATGTATATGAAGAACATATAAACCCCGTAAATAGATAATGTGGTGATATTTCAACATGACATTTAAATGTTGGATAGTGTCTTAATGCATGACTTGAAGATTTTAGAACATATAGTATTGATTCCACAAACTTTTTACTCAAATAGTCCCACATTATTAGAATAAAAAATTAAATCATATGTCAATACTTACTAATTTACCCCAGCTTCCCATTAACTCGGGTCTTTGAGCGAAATTGAGTCTAATAAATTAGGTGAAATGGGTACTCGCTTTGAAGTTATGGAATGACATGCTTTGGAGTGCATTTAAAAGTTTATATGCTCGTTTTACTATTTCTAATTGATCCCTGATAAGAGTGATTCATTCAGTGATTTTATTGATGGCTTGAGTAAGAAAATCATCGGACTAATTACATGATTCACCACCACAATACTTGAGAACAATAAAGATGATTTTTGCTTCAATAGTGCACATTGCACTCCGATTAAAGAAATTAAAGAGCAAAGACTTTGCTGTAGTAAAAAAAAGTTTTACTCACACATTCAACCAGAAAAAGGATCTTGGTTGATTTGTTTTTTGATTCAAAAGGGAATCTTGTTGTGGAAGCTGGTTTGCCTTTCCAAAAAAGAGAAAATGGAGTTGACCATTTCTTTGGTCCATCGGTTACTATGTGACAACAACATTATCATTGCTAAGATATGCTTTTTTAATTGATGAACCAATATATTTTTCTTCTAATGCGTCCTTTATATCTAGTGATCATATGTGCTCTTCTTTTCGATGTTTTTATCAAACGATATGTCTTTTTAAGTATTTAGTTACTCTAGTTGCTCTTGACAATGTATTGGCTAAATCAATGATGGTGATCTAATCATCAGTGTAATGTCAGCTTTGTTTTAGGTTCCATGGAAGTCGACAACTTAACAAACATTCAATTAGCGTGAAATGGATAACGATATTCAAACTCTAATTTCCTTATCTCCTCTCTTCTCATGATCTCGATCATTTTGTCACAAGTGATGGATTTAAAGTCATTAAAAGTGACTTGACTCTCCTCTTGACTTCTAACTAGATCAGTAAAGCTTTGGTCAATTCTCATGGTAGACCAACAAAGTCACGATAAGGGACTCGAGTTCAAGACACATTTTTGTTTCGACTTCATGGTTTTGTTGTTGTCTGTAGTGCTTGATCAGATCAACCCTAAACCAGAAGGGATGTTGACATTTAAATTTTGGCGACCCAATTATTTGTTCATAGAAAAATTAGGGATTAATTCTAACCTCTAACCCCTAAACAAAAATATTATAATTAAATTGCATAATATATAGTTTCAAGAGCATTTTTTTTATTGCATTTGCATTGGTCTAGTGATGGATATGTTTGACTTGATGGTTTCCACATCCAATAATTTTCATTTGAGTTAACATCATCATGTTGTCAAGGGAATACCTTCGGTTGATGTTATATGGATTAGCAAAAATCCTTATTCAGCCTAATGAGGGACCATGAATCTCACCCATGATATGAGGAAGGGGACTGATAGATTGCACACGCGAAGAAGGATAGGAAATTCAAAAAAATCGATCGGATGCTTAGGGGTCGCAATTTCAGTAAGCTAATGGAGGAATTCGTGGGATAAATGATGAGCTATCAGCTGAAGGAAAAAGAAAGCGCGGCAATTGAGAGACAAAATGGAGGAAAGAAATCAAGGCATTTGTGGAAATTGTGGGTTGCGGGAATTTATAAAAGGAGACTAATGAGCTGGTTATAGAATAGTGAGAGAAAATGGTAAACGCCCACCAGGCCATATTCGCAAGAAAAAGAGAGGAAATAGTCAGCCCAGGAATTGTGAATGGAGATGAGCGAATGTGGACACGTCCAAGGCAATATGAGTAGAAGCAGAAAATGAAACCAAAAGATTCTGAGCGCTAATTTAGAAATAAATTAGAGAGATTCACAATCAATTTTTTGTGATAAATCAAAGCCAAAACTCAGCAATTTCCCAAGAATCATCAATCGGCTCCACGGATCCAGACTTTCCAACGATATGTGGGGGGCTTTTTGCTATAAAAGGAGGTACACACCCTCAGACATCGGGGGTCCACGATCTCGAGAATTCTCTGATTGGTCTATCGTGTTGGCAGTCCTTTCGACATTCCGCGTTCATCTTGCTTTGTGGATATTGAGGACAAGCATTAAGCTAAGTCAAGCATTTTTAGTTTGATTGTGTGAAATTCCATTTCGCTACTTAAATTATTTCTTTATTTATTTTCGTGTTTTCGCTTGCTGTCCAAGTTCAGTCTCACGGTCATCGTGGACTTTCATGCCTATTCTATGTAAGAGTTTTCCTAATGTGAACTACATTAATTGATATTGTAATTTACCGTTTAATGTTTACCGTTTTACAGGGATTGGTCTAAGGTGAGATAGAAGGTTTCTTAATTAGTCTAATATGGGCTGGCTAGTGTGGGCCGAGTTGAGCCTGGCCCGTAATGAGGGGGCCTAGCTGGAAACTCTATAAATAGCGCTAAGTCTCTCCTCTAACCCTAATTCTCACATGTATCCTCACCTAAGGGGCGTTTATCTAACGCCAAACGTGAGGGGGCCGCCTCATTGAGCCAGTGATACGGAGGGCAATAGAGGAGAAGGACTTGCGCGTGGAACATTGTGTTTCCGCTTCCGCTTCAAGATCGATGGATTCCAAAACAGGTGCGTTAATTCTCCTACTCAATTATGCATGTTCCTGTTCTGGTTATCGAGATCTTGGGGTTGCGCAATTTGCGTCCAACACGTGGTATCAGAGCCTCCATAACCCTAGAACTTGAATGCATAAGTTTTTTGCCCTAATTTGTGATTTTCGAGATTTTTTGCATCACGCCGTGTCGTTTGAATTATGAACTATCGATCATCGCACGCACTCTTTTGCTCATCCGTCTCTGATTTCGGAATTGACTTTCTCCTCTTGGCGGTTTTGTTCTATTACCGTGGTAAGTTTGCCCACAGTTGCTAGTCAATGTCGAATTCGTTCGCGACTAGGATGATGGGGTTTGTGAAGATTTGTATTTATATATATTTTTCGCGTGTGGTCGGTAGTGTCGGACTCGTATCTTCATCCTCTACATCGAGGTGTATTTATATTACATGTTTGATGATTTTATGGATGTGAAAATACATACGAATCCTAAATACGTGTATTTTTAGTGTATTTTTGTGAATTTTTCTTGTATTTTTCTGGGATTTTCGAAATACAATTGTTGGGTTACTGATATGTTATCACATGAACATTATAATGGTGTGATTCATTAATAAAAATTAATTTTTATTGTGAATTGAAACTGGCTTAATGAGATACAATCAGTATGGGATAGTATTTGAGCTATGTATTGAGGTGATGAGAAACAGTAAAAGTTATGGAACTTTTGTTACTCAAGCATAGTTATTTATACGCATCTTGATGTATTTTTGTTTATTTTGTTAACCTTTGAATGATAAACGTCTTAATAACTCGTGACCAAAATAATTGTACTGATTAACACATCTGCTGAATATGGGTAATGCATGTCAGTTAAATTATTAGATGATGTTACTAAAATCATCTGGTCACTGGTTAATGTCTATCAAGTTGAATATTTTTATGGATAAGGAGTATGACAACATTTACGCAGAGCAATAGTATCTACTGTTAAATTTTAGATATTTGGTTCTCTGGTTTGACTCAATTAATAGGCCACTGGTTGATTACAATGATAATTGTTACTTAAAAATTGGCTAATAAATTAGTTGTTGGCCTTGGAGTCATGTTTTGCCTTATGAACTCATGAGTGATAATGGATCAGCTGTCAAGCTTGTCGATTTGGGGTATCCTGTATTGCTATTGATGTTAACTTATGAAAGATCTTCTAGATCAGCATTCTTTTTATGTTGATTTTGGTAATCTGTAATCGGGGTACACAAGAGATGATTGCTTTTATGTTATGAGAATTTTCTTGTGATGCTATGATCGCTGATCTCATTGGAATCTGTCTTCAGGTTCACTATAGATATATTTATATGTATATATAAATAAATAAATAAATAAATATATATATATATATATATATATATATATATATATATATATATATATATATATATGTATGTATGTATGTATAATCAAGATTTTATTAATGAACAAAGCAATGTAATTAGCATGATATGTGATTTTTGTGATATGCTACCCCTATCACTAAAGTTAAAATCACATGTATATGGTGTATGTGAGGAGTAAAATTTATATCCCTGGTATGAGAGAGTTTCAAGGATTCAATTGAGTAGTGACCGCCAAAGTGGCACGCTTGATTGGGTTTGAGAAATTTCGGTCTCGTATATTGATTGGGATGTCTCCTGGTCTAATGTGTAGTCATACTCCCAAATGAGGTGATTGTGTATTAGTTCATGGAGGGATACATGATAGTATGGTGGAGGAGTGACTGATTCTAGTGATTCATATGCCCAAAGGTGATGAATTCACGAAAAATTGGAATATATTCTCATAACCGCTATCATGTGGGGAGTGTACAACTGCATGTCATGTATTCTGCCCAAAGGTGATTATATGATTATGTATGTAACTCTCTGGATGTGTACTTGTGTGTCAAGTTACACAGTGCTCACATGATGCTAATTATATACATTGCTTGTTTTTCAGTCACATTTTCTGTAATTAATAACTCCACTGTTATTGGGGTTTTTACTGCTTCAAATTTTAAGTTGTGGACATATGATTTGTTGCTTGAGAATACAATAAAATTTGCTTACTGTCCATGAAGCGTTCCATTCTGGAACACTAGAAAAGAGGTTTGTCTGCGAACTGCATTGCTATAAGATGATGGAAGCCTTAGTTGCTTGAAATTATGTCTTGTTTGATATTGAAATTAGGACATATCTGCAAAGATTGTGTTTAAGTCCTAATGATATATACATCTCATATAAGGATGAAAAAGTTGTTTCCAAAATTTTTCTATTTACTCTTAACGGTTATCTAAAGACTTCTATAGATTATTGTGGAAGTAAAATTGACCGAGATAAAGAATAAATTGGTTGGAATTAGTCTTAAAGGTTGTCAGATTTAATAGTGATAGTGAGTATTTTGACAAGTATGACAATGCGGAATAGCTTAAAGGGTCATTTGTCAAATACTTGATAAATTCTGAGGTGGTAATTTAATTACTATGCTTGAAAATCCTGACAAGAAGATTTGGCTAAAAGGCATGAATCATCATAATGAACATAGTGATGAGTATGATGAGTAAAACTAATTTATCCAGTCTTCTGTGGGTTGATATTATGAAAACAACTTTTTCACATACAAAAAGTGTCCTTATCAAAGTTGTTTTATAAACTTCTTTTGAGTTATAGATTGGGCATAGATTACTTGAATCATATTAAATTTATGGGTGTCATGCAGAAGTGAGATTATCTAATCCAATTTTAAGTGTATTGCAATTTAGATTCACTCGAAATTATTTTGTATATTATCTAGATTGTTAAAAGGGGTATTAATTTTATGATCCTAAAGAAAGATACAAGAATTATGGAATCATATACTCTAAAGTTTCTTAAGATCGACGTAATTGTAGAGGATAGCTGCTCTCAAACTATTAAAGATAATAGTATGATGGGGGTTACTGTGTTTTTGTCTTTACCTATACAAATAATTATGGAATCTCCTATACCATAGACTAAACTTGTTGAGGTTTAAGGTACTATTCTTGATATAGTTTATAATGAAATTTCTTAAACCTCTCAAGTGTAGAATGAAGTGGTTGCAGTTTTATTAAGGAGATTTGTTAGGGAAAGACGATCAGTTATACCATCAGACTATATAGTCTATTTGTGAGAGCATGATTACAATATCCATTACATGGTTGTTTTAGCAACTTATATAAATGTCGTTTCTTGTTCTTAATTAAGTATGTGATTAAACGCCATAAAAAAAAGGATAATATATATATTACTCTGAAAGAGGGGTGGATAGTTAGTGAAGAAATAAATAATTATTTATTTACTACTAATTCTTTCAGAGTGAACGTGGCATTGATAGTTTATATGGAGTTACATCAAAGAGATATAAAATCTATATAAGTGCAACTGGAGAATTTTGCAGCAAATTCAAGTAAACTTGTGTGTAGACTGAAAAATTTTAATTCATGGTCTTAAGCAAGTTTCCAGGCAATATTATTAAAGTTTCATAGTGTTGTTATTTTGTTCAATTGGGAACAAAGTAATTCAATATACTGCAAGGTCAGTGGGAGGAAATTTATTTTTTCTCATACTCTATGTACATGATATTTTGTTTACAAGTAATGACCTTGAGGCATCTTATATTTGTACTAAGGTTTGTAAGGATTGTTTTTGCCATATTATATTAGATTTTCTTGGAGGACATTTGCTGATTGTATATTGGAAATATTCAATATACATTATTGCAAGCCGGGAATTGTTCCTGTTGTTAAACGTGATGGATTGAATCTATCACATTGTCCTTATTTAGATATTGAGAAAATCTAATTAAACGGCTTTACTTTGATAAAGGTTTCATCTGTGTTTGTTACATTTTGTAACGGTTTGATATGTATCAACTTTCGCATTCAATAAAATATTTTTGAACGTGTTGTTATTATGTTGGATACATATTGATAAAGTCTCAAGGTATTGTATAAACCTTGAGTGAAGGCTTGTCCATATGTCTTGTTATACATAAAGAATGGTTAACCGTAAGGACAAGACATATGTGGGTTCATGGAACCATAAATGCATTCTCTAGTGGCACAAGTTTTTTGTGACGCTTAAGGTAAGAGAATGGACATTTTCTAGTGGCACAAGTTTTTGTGACGCTTAAGGTAAGAGAATGGTGACTGACAAATGAGATCTCTCTATGAGAGATGTTATCCATTTGACACACTACCATATTGGATTCATATCAATAGAGTTGAGAACACTCGTGACCATGGAAGGCTCTGTGTGTATACATGCAGTTACCGACATGATTCGGTGTTTGAGACTTTATGGGATAGGATTGACTATTAAGAATTATCTCTAGACCAATGTGCGCACATACAGTACGATTTCAATTAATATAGTCCAAGTGGGAGAATGTAAGAGTTTTCCTAATGTGAACTATATTAATTGATATTGTAATTTACCGTTTAATGTTTACCGTTTTACGGGGATTGGTCTAAGGTGAGATAGAAGGTTTCTTAATTAGTCTAATATGGGCTGGCTAGTGTGGGCCGAGTTGAGCCTGACCCGTAATGAGGGGGCCTAGCTGGAAACTCTATAAATAGCGCTAAGTCTCTCCTCTAACCCTAATTCTCACATGTATCCTCACCTAAGGGGCGTTTACCTAACGCCAAACGTGAGGGGGCCGCCTCATTGAGCCAGTGATACGGAGGGCAATAGAGGAGAATGACTTGCACGTGAAACATTGTGTTTCCGCTTCCGCTTCAAGATCGATGGATTCCAAAACAGGTGCGTTAATTCTCCTACTCAATTATGCATGTTCTTGTTCTGGTTATCGAGATCTTGGGGTTGCGCAATTTGCGTCCAACATTCTACACCAACACCCACAACTTCCGCATGACCAAGATCGATCCCACGAAGCTTTGGTGTTTGTTATGTCTTGCAGGTTTCTGGACGAGTTCCAGCGATAATTCTACAGTTTTATTTGTCTCCGCTACAGCGACACATCAGCCTTCGACGACCTTTGCAGCCTTCAAGTTCCAACGATCTTTCAGTCCAGCGGTCATCTAGTGACGCCAGCAAGCCCAGTTCGAGCCCCGCTGTTGTACTCATTGTTGCGCCTCTCGCTAGCCCAATCATGCGAAGCTCTTCATCGACGCTTCAAACGAGTCCTGCACCACCCGCCATAGCATTGCTAGAGGCTATCCATCAATGACCAGGGGCACCATTGGCGAGCGCAGATTCTCTCACATATCTTCTCTAATATTGTTTGTTTTATTTGAAGGAAATCTTGGGCTTAGTTCAAGACCACCTTCAGTCAACTTAATAACCGGGGGGTACATGTGAGCGTTCGGTTATTGAACTTAACATTTAAGTTAGCTTAGCATGTAGTAAGGTTTTACCCTTACCTTCACATGGTCCCTGGGTAGCCTCTCAACTTAATGAGGTCAGCATCCAGACCACCGCTTGTTTCCAAGCCCAATGATGCCTCATTGGGTATGGAGCCCCCAAGTTCCCGACCTATCTTTTACCAACCGGCCGAGAGGATAGAGAAGCAAGTACGAGGTCACCCACCCCAGGGCGGTTCTCCCATCTTTACTTTTTTTTTTTTTTGGTCGGTCCTACGCTAATCCTACTCTAACACTCACTCTCAGACTTTTGTCTTGCCTCCTTACAGGACGTGGGAGTCGCCTAAAATGAAATCGTCCCCACCACATTCCCTCTTGAGAAGGTGGAGATTTGAACCCCCAACCTCCCATTTCCAAGATGGAAGGGTGGCCACTGTGGCGAACCCCCAGTGGTTCTCCCAGCAATTTAAAAACCAGGTCTAAACATAGCAGCAAGGGTGACGTGCACAGAATCATGGAAAATTCAATTAATGCGCGGTCACGTTCGCACAAAACAAGAGGCAAAAGCGATGAAAGGATTTAGAGAGTGATGCACTGAAGCGGTGAAATTTGTCTTCTTCTTGAATAATCCACACGTGGAAAGCAAAAGTTTCTCAAACGATCTTGCCATCTAGCGAACCCCGGTCTCCATCCGAAACCAATGATGTCTCTTGCGACTATTTGGTAGCGATTCGAGCCCGCTGCCGCTGCCACCCTCTGCCTGGCGCCACCCACTGCCGCCGCTGCCCCTTTCCAAGCCTCCCTTTAGGTGATTTTTGTTATTTTTATCTTTATTTTATTTTATGCTATTTTAGTTTTTCTTAGTTTTTTTTTAAAGTTCTGTTATTATTGTATAAATTGGAAAATTGGAAGTTGATTTTCGAATATTGTAGGTATTACTCGTAGGGTTTTGCCCAAAATTATTGTAATTATTAATTTGATCCGTAAGGTGTTGGATCATTTTTTTAATCATATTAATTTTTGGGGCAATTTGATAGTATTTTAATTCTTAAATCATCATAATTATTAATTTGACCCGTAAGACTTCAGATCGAATTTTTAATTATTTTGATTCTTTTTATATGTTGTGATATTTAGGGTTAAAATAATCGTTAATTTAACCCGTGAGACAACAGATTATTTTTTTGATTATTTTAATCATTTATTTGATGAATATCTTGATTAGTTTAGATATAATTTTTATATGATAATTTCTTGTCTTGAAAAGCACTAAAAAATATAAAAAAATCAAAAATCAAAAATCAAATCTTGCATCGGAGTGTGTTAGTTTAGTCAATTAGGATTGCATTTTTAGGGTTGCACTTTTAGGTAATTTTTGAATAGATTAGGATTGATTTATATATATATATATAGACTCTTAAATAATGTTTGCACATTTTAATAATCTCATTTTTCTAAAAAAAAATAGTTTTCTAAGATAGGATAGGGTTTAAGTCAAATTAATCCCTAAAATAAATTAGAAAATTATTCATTTTAGATAGTTTAATTAGGGTTTTTATTAATTCTGACTTTCAATAAAAAAAAAATACAAAAATATTAGGTGCATGTTAGGTTAATTAGAAATAGCTTGTTAGTAAAATTAGGTCATGTAGTTAAAATGCATGTTTTATGATAAAATTCAAAATTCAAGAAAACCCAAAAAAAAAAAAAATTGCTTGCTTTGTGTGTTTAATCCTTTTGATGCAATTTATTTATTTATTGTTCTTTTCCATTGAATGTTTAGTAGTGGATGAGCATCCGTGTGGTCACCATATTTGCATGATAGTAATTTAGGTTAAAATAAATCTTAACTATCTGCAAAATATTTTAAAAATAAAAATAAAAATAAATGGTATCGAAAGGGCATTAGGTCTAATGTAACCAAGTCGCCGTACCTTTAGTCTCTGGTTTGTAGGAGTAAAATAATTCTCCCATTATTTTACTTAGGTGTCTAATCGATCTACTGTAAACTGATTAGTGGTGACTCATTGATAAAATCCATTTGCATGCTAAATATTTGAATCTTAAGTCGCGAATTGGTATGGGCTTAGGAGAGTTCGAGCTAAGTTTAAAGACTTAGTAGTCCATTAGCCTAAACCTAGGCGGTGCACCCGAAAATTTAGGTCTCAACAAGGGACATTACATACTTATGTCACGGTATGTGCAAATTTATGCTAGTCTCATGTCATCAATTGGTTCTTTCTTCGAGTTTGCTCGCTAGGATGAGCCCCCTTTTTTTCCTAATCCTGCCATTAATTGTCGTAGATGGGACAAATCAATTACACGTCAGTGGGTCCTTTTTTTATGAATCAGGCAACGTTACACTAGTGATGCACATCTTCTCCGGTAGTAGGGCTCTCATCTAATCAATAATATTGGTTGTTGCATTAGAACCTCGAGACAGAAAGCCTATTCCACATTCTAAGAATTCAAGAGATTAGGATTGCCTTTTATTTGGATATAAACATATTGCAAATGTATGCATTATCATAAGTCAAGCTCAAGTTTTGTGTCCATAATTTGTTAATGATGCTTGTGTGTATATCCTAGGATGCTTGTGAGAAGTACTACGTTAAGACCACCAGAATCCTCATTATAAATTTTCTCATTCTACCCCCTCAACATTGCCAAATTGTTGCTTCTTAATCAATTGTGTTGATGCCAACTTAAATCTCATTTGAACCCCAAGAATGTGCTGCAAGGGCCTGTTAATGCCAATTACCTGATCCATGGATAACCTCAAAGTCAGAATCACAACTCACCTCCGCCCATGCTCAATAAGGAATTTCTAATTCCCCAGTATTAGAAATGCCATGAACTGACATTATGAATGGAGAAAGAAGTAACAAAGGACGAAAGGATATCATTGTTCAAAAGCGAGTTTTGCAGATTTATTTATTATAAGAAAAGGGAAATGGACAATGCAACTTAAAAAAAAATAAAAATGATAGTACAAATTTGTTGACAAAGCCTTTATGGATTGGAAAAGTTCTACTACCTTGCCATAGGGGCATTGTTAGAATGGAGCTCTAGGGAGGTCATTTCCAAGGAACCACTTGATTTGCTCACCAAAGATTCTTTCAACTCTGCTAGCACATCATTTATGTCCGGCCTTTGACTTGCTATTGATCGCGTACAGGACATAGCGATCTCCGTTACTCTCCAAGCCGAGTTGACGTCGAATTTTCCTTGTAACATTGGATCCATAATCCTCTCTATATCACCACTTTCAACGATAGGAATCGACCATTGAAGGATGTGCATGTTGGCATTGCCATCCTGGCTTCTCATTATTGCAGGTCGGCCCGTGATCAATTCAAAGAGTATGATTCCGAAACTATAAACATCACTCTTCCTATCAAAGATTCCAGAAGAATGAAACCTGGGTGGAAAAGAAAAACAAATAATGGATCTTTAAATCAAATATGAAATCCTAGGCAATGTCAATTTTTATATGCAGAATCAGATTGATAATATCAAGTTTTAACTATTACTCGGGATCAATGTAGCCAGGAGTGCCTGCAGGACAAGATGACACATAAGAGTCGTTTTGAGTCACAAAAGTTTTTGACAAGCCAAAATCAGCTATTTTGGCTTGGAAGTCTTCGTTCAACAAAATGTTTGTAGTCTTCAAGTCTCTGTGGATGATGGGTGGCTTGCAACCGTTATGCAAATAATCCAAACCTGTAACTCCTCGCAAAAACCATGTCAAGAATGCCAAAGCAATGTCAAGAAAAAACTTAAAACTGTGGTTATCTCATTCATGTACCTTTTGCTACATCCACAGCTATTTGTAGTCTCTTACTCCACATCAAGACCTTCGGATGGTCCTCTATTGGATGCATCCTAACTTTATTTATGAGCGAGAAATAGAGTTTTACAGGACTATTTTAGATAAGAAAACAATAGAAAAGAACATAAATATACACCTGATAAATGTTGCCTTAAATTTCCGTTGGCCATGTATTCATATATTAAAGCATTGTGCATGGAATCACCACAATATCCAAACAAAGAAACCAAGTTTCCATGATGAATAAGCATTAAGTGTTGCACCTGCAGTGTCACAAGTGTGCATTAAAATAATGCATGTTGACAATAGTCTAAGATGAATTTTCTAAATGAACATATGCATGAGTGTCAGCATAAGTTGATTTTAAAAAGAAGAGTGATTGCACCATCCTATCTAACCTCGGCTTGAAATTCCTTGTACCCTTGCGTTGATGATTTAGAGAGAGTCTTCACAGCAACCGTGGTGCCATTATCTAGTGTACCAAGATAAACCTTTCCAAATCCACCTTCACCAATCACTCGTCCAAAATTTCCAGTGATTCTTGAAATCTCTCTATACTTGAAAGGTCGATTCTTTAATCTCAACGTCATTTCACTAGATTCTGTATCAAAAAAGTTTATATGAGTTTAGTGACTATCCTTTCAGGTAGTAGACTTTCATGGCAAATAACTTCCCATGGTAATTGCGTCCACAACAATTAAAAGACATAGGAAGGGTTTTATTGATCCCATTTTTAAAGAGCTATATTAATGGAGAAGAGGATAATAATCGAAAGATCTGGGCAGGGGTTCTTTGTTGCCTACCTTCAACATGCTATCAAATAGATAATTGTTCTTTGCTCAATACACAAAGATTAGTTGGCGATCGCACAATCAAACTTTCTTTTTGGGAGCCTCAGAATATTAAGGACAAAGTTGTACTATCAAGCTGTTATAAGTCCTTCCTGTGCATAGCACGGTTACTTTTGAAAAGAAAAATCACAAATTTCATTAAGTTAAGCCGAATAATGCACATATGCTTTGTGATGCTGATGCGATCATGCTGTAAATATCCCTCTCTCTTTTCTCTCCATTTTCTTGTGACCACTATGTAACTCAAATTACTAGCATTGGAAATTTGGATTAATGCTAACGTTCCTTTATTCCTGAGGTTGATAAGATTGCAAAATGATAGTCTGGGTGGGGGCTTAGGGAGGGGGGAAAAGAGACAGCAAGTTGCCGAGTTATGTTTTCTCAACTAAATTATCGTAGAAAAGACATTGTTGTAGTTAGAACTATACCAATGTAAAACCAAAGTCAAGATTGCTGTCAAATGCAGTTTAGATTGCGTGAACAGCACAAGTAAGAATGCTTACCTGCTCTTCGTTTCCGTTTAATTAACCAAACAATAGCCAAAGCACCAAAGAGAACTAAAAAGAAGCTTGAAACTGATGTAACAATTGGAATGGGGATGGAATTTTGTTTCTTCTTCTGGGGACAAGGATCATCTAGGCAAAGATTCTTGTTTCCAGCCAAACTGCCACAAGAATGAAGGAGCTGAACTCAAATTCCTATCAACAAATGCCTAGATTGATTTCTTATATGTTGATCGCAAGTTGGCCTTCTTATTTGCTTTTTAATCACAATAAAGAAAACATATTGAGAGAGAGAGAGAGAGAGAGAACCTCATGTTTAAAGTTTTGTCCACAACCCTTTTCTTAAGAGCTTCAGGAATTGATCCAATTAGGTTATTTTCGCTTAAATTTCTGCAAATATAGCCGTTATTAGAGATATGTCCACTTCAAATCTCTTGCTGCTTCACTTAGACACATTGACTTACAGAAATCTAAGATTTGGCAATTCTGCTAGAGTTTCTGGTATTGCTCCTGTAAGATGATTGCTGGACAAATCTCTGGGAAATAGCAAGTTTAGAACACCTCATATCAAGTTAACTAGCTCCATAGCCAAATGCAATATGTTTCCACACATTAGGGCAATATTTCAATTGCCTATGTCTCCTAAAACATAACCTTAATTTTTAAATCATGAGTTGACTCCCAGGAGGTGCTTAATCATGAGTGATGTGTAGACACAACTAATTCAACCACGACGATACTTACAAGTATTCCATTGTTGATAGATGTGACAATGATGAGACTATGTCGCCCATCAAATTGCTCGAGCTCAATTTCCTGACCATCGGAGATCAAAATAGAGGATCCTGTCATTGCCATCTTCATAAAGGCAGCATTTTTTGGCACAATATAGAAAAGTTTGTGCAATTAATTCTTTAGAATGAAGATAATTTAGGTCCTCCTAGTGTGAATGTTTTAGGTATTGGAAGACCATTCATAATCCTCAATTTGATCCTTGCATGAGTCTCACTATCTCCTTGTTCTATAATTTGTGGTTATTTTTTGACCTAGATTACCTGAAAGTTATTCTCCAAGGACCCGATACTTGCTCATACACAATGCAATTTGGACCACTAATGTCAAAAATTGGAAAAGTAGACTATTTGGGAATCTCACATGATATTGGAGAGAGCCCATAAATTATTCCTAATTTCACACCCACCGCGAAATATCACCATCCCATGTGGGAATTCACTTCGGGAGGTTGCATTGATCTTAAATATTATTTCTTGTTGATACATAAAATTTCCATCATGATGAACAAGATTTCTTTTAAGTTTCACCTAGAAAATCAGTAATCGAAAAACAGTGGCAGAGGACTCACAATGATATAATCCTTGGAGGAGTTCCATTTCTACAATCTAAACCATCCCATGTGTATTTGCTTGGTACACACGGGTCACCTTGCCAGCTTTCTCTCTGAATGTGATATGCTGTTTTGATGTCATTAATCGCTTTCACTGTGATTTAAATCACAAAAAAGAAAGTATTATTTAGAGAGAAGGATAGAGATAAAAAAAAAAAAAAAGTGGTTGCAATCAATCACATTTAAGTCATACAGACTTTCAGTTTTTCAAAAGACTTGTAACATCTCAAGGCTTCAATTTGAAGAGACTTTTCCAGCAATTACCAAGCCAAAAATAGCCACAGCAGGGAATTAAGCAGATAATAGAGTAATACTTAGCCATATCTGTTGATCCCAACAAAGCAATTATTGATCAGAGTTCACAAAAAAAAAATGGTGGAGACTAGTATATTTAGCATAAGATTACCTAAATCTTACTTACCGACATTGGAATATTTTTCTAATTATTGTCGATGTTAGTTGGAGCACAACCGTACGTGCATGTAGACGATAACAATATGTAAAAGAATAAAAGCGTACCGTCATCTTGTGCTGTGGATATATTTGGAAGATTACGAATGGTATAGAGCTCCATGGCATTGAGGATCGGTGGATTTCCAGACTTATTTGTCGATTCAATTGAGAAGGTGATGAACGACCCATCAACATGAGTAGAGACTACAACCACTGGCTTTAAGTATTCAAGGCTCACTGTCTCCATGAATTGATTATCATTTATGGAAATTGTGAACTCTCTCTGGAGATCGTTTGTCAAACTCTCAATCTCAACGAAATAAAAGTACACAATCCATTTATTTTCAAAGCTTGAAGGTGGCGTTTTTAAAGACAAGGGAGTACTGGCACTCATTGTACTTTGAGCGGTCTGAAGAACTTTACTGGGAACCTTATAAGCATCATTATCATCAGATGAATAAATGACAGATGTGGTGTCCAGAAAGATCCGATCAGTAGAGTTTTCATTTTCCCAAATTCGATCGTAAACATCGTCGGGGTACCTGAGTGAGGCATTTTTACAAATAGTTTAAGAGCAAACAATTAAGCAATTGACTTATAGACTAGCAAATGCCAATTCATATGGATAGGCAATAGAAATATAGAATTTACCATATTCAACACATTACTAGTGAAAAGCCGATGCTTTGGTTGGTTACTTAAATTAGAATATCCCACTGGTGATTCAATGCAGAACTTGAAGATTGCAATATGATGTGCAGTTGATCATATTTGTCGAGAGAATGTAGTGGCCACGGACTTGTAGCACGTCTGTACATACAAATACATCGGTTTCATATAGTTCATTTTACGTAATTAAACAAAAATGTTATTGGTTTTGAAGCATTTCCCGAATGTGATTTTTTTTTTTTGGCAGGCTACAATGGTTCGGACGAGGTTAGGATGTATTTCTCCCACTGCTGAAATGTTTCCTGGATGGAATGTAAGGACTTCAAAATAGCTATTTATATTAATCATGTATTTTACGTAAAATGAGTATTAGCACCGAACTCTAGAGATACGTATTGTTTTTTTTTGTTTTTTTGGAAGAGACATATTATTAACAAGTGTCATAGTGACACTAGTTAAGATCACTAACATTATAAAAAAAAACGCATACCGATGTATGCTGTGAATATTGGAATACAACATATTCATAACATATATCAAGAAATTATAGTACTTTAAATAAAATTGTTCATATTTTCAAAATATAACTAATAGTCCTTAATGAATATCCCGAGAGCTCTTTCATTTTTCGTATATGTCTATGTAAAGTCCCCTCTTCATGAGTAGACATTGAGTTCTCCAATATACTAGATATAATCCGTGCTTTGCACGGGTTGTTGTATTTACCATTAACATAGGATTAATCATTTTGAGTAACTATTATAATGTAGTCAACATAATGTTTTGACTTATTATATTTCGTTTGTTCTTACTATGTCTCAAGTGCACTTGATTAATGTATTTTTATTTAGTAAACGTACTTGTATACTAATAGAAAATATTATGTCATTATCAAGACACAACCCTAGTGGCCACCCTTCCAACATGAACGGGGGAGGTGGGGGGTTCGAATCCCCACATTCTCAAGGGGGTTGGGGTGGGGACGAATTAGTTGTAGGAGTGGGTTTCGACTCCCACGCCCAGGCAGGGCAAAAGTCTGAGCGTGAGAGTTAGAATAGGAGTAGAGTAGGACCGACCAATAAATAAATAAATAAATAAATAACGAAGAGAGGAAGAAGAGGGACAAGAGCAATAAATAAGAAGCAAAATGAATGGAGAGTATAAGAAAATACTCCTTCCAACCTGATTTATCCCGTACAAATAAGAATCCTATGTGTCAACCTTAAAGGGGACACTTAGGGAAGACACTTTTATCATATATTTACTAATGTACATGCATTTGTGTATGTGAAGAATTGACATTTATGAGATTTTGCATAATCATCTTGTTATGAAATATTTGAACTTAATTATTAATAGATAGAAATTATTGATGCCACTTAAGTGAATTGAATGTGCACATATATTATAGGAAAAATGACACAAATGATTCATGAATTTTGATTCGATGTATAATAAGGTCCATGGATTTTCAGTTTGTTTAATGTAGTCTCCAAACTTTATCCCAATATGCAATGTAGTCTTTAAATTTTCAATTTGTTTAACGAGGTTCATGAACTTTTAGTACATGATCAATTTGGTTCAATGTTTAATGTTGTCCGTGAACTTGATTAATAGATTAACCATATTGAATATTTTCATATAATTCAAAAAATAAATTGAATATGTACTAAAAGTCCAGGGACCACATAAGATAAATTAAAAGTTTAGAGATAACATTATACCTTGGTATAAAGTTCGATGATCACATTACATATTGGGTCAAAATTTAAGGATAATTTGTGTTAGTAACCCTCAATATCTAGTTTTTTAATACATTTCTTTGTAAAAAAGAAAAGATTTGAATTTTATGTTCGAGATACGCCAGTGGTGAAAAAAAATTGTTAATTGAAAGATTTGTCTACTTAAATATTCTTGAAGAAGAAAATATATCGTATTCCCTTAAAATGGGAGCTTCTCTTTATATAATAATAATAATAATAATAATAATAATAATAATAATAATAATAGATTAAAATCATACATGCCTGGTGGTACGGAGGTAAGGAAATGATTACTTTCATGACATGACAATCTACCAATAATAAGTGAATTTCCTCATATTACAGAATCTTCAATTTGTTATATTACTAAAGTTTTGAACGGAAATGTAATTATCAATTTTCGCCTAGAAGATAGTTTCTCAACCACATCATCTTTTTTTTTTTTTTTTTTTTTTGAGATGACCCAGGGAACCCGCGCACCGTACCAACACGGACAGCCCGAAAGGCCCGGGGTAACGGGGGGTAAACCCTGGGGTCAACCACATCATCTTGATGGTGAGTTTTATTAAAAAAATATATAACACTAATGTTTCTAGTAAATAATTTGTAACGTTCACATTTCAAACCTTTATGATAGTATATAATACGTATTAGTTTGGTGAATATTTATTTGAATATTAAGGCAAAAAATAATGATAATTACATTCTACTATTTTTGCAATGGCGTTGAATTTTTTTCCCAAAATAAATCAACCAGTCCGCTTGTTATGTTGAAGTGACTTAAGTGTTTTTGATACATATTGGAAATTCTAATTTTGATTCGGATTATAATTTCAAAATTTTCAAGTAACTTAATTTTTTTTCCTTGGACCTAATGGCTTTTCTGTTTCTCTTTTAACATTTTCAATCATCTAATGATTTTTGTTGTAATCTTTGACGTCTAATATCATTTTTTAATGACATTTTAAGTGTCTTTTCTTCGAAATCTGTTGATTTTTCTTGGCTTTTTTTTTTCTTGCGTCTTTGCTCAATTTTGCCTGGTGTAGTGGCCCCCTTTTGGTCTTTCACACATTTGACTCGTTACCACTTCGGTTGGCCTCATTTTTTCCGTTAAATTAGGTACATGTGCCTTCAATAGTTTGCAAAATGGCTAAATTCGATTAAAAAGAAAACGGAGTCTCTCTTGACTATGATCACCATGCATCTGTATACAAAAAATTAGCTGATCACCTGATGGAAGAGTTCAAGGCATTTCCGATGTCCTGTCGATTTACAAGTTTCAAGAATCCAGATCTTAATCGATAGATGCCATCATCATCAATATGTCTTAGTTCCAATGCGGAAATGAAGGGCACCCCCTCGCCAGTATTGACAAGACACACTTGTATATCATCTGCCGGGGACACGTACATGATTTCTTCAGAATTACCACCCCAGCCGCTCACCGTGGTCCAATAATCAACATCAATGTAAAGGTCAAATGAAGGAGGCTGATTCTTTTCATCATAATTTCCATACCAAAACCTTGCCCTAATCAAATAGGTGTTGTTCTTGCCTTTGTCTGGTTTTAAAGTGTAACAATTTCTTGTTCCGTTGGGAAAAATCCTTATATTATTCCACGATTGTCGATAGCCTTCATGTATGAATGGCGTGGATATCTGCATGTTTTCTCCAGAGTCTATGAACCGGTCATCGGTTTCATATGTTATTCCGATGTCATGCTCGATGTATTCATTAGTTGCCCCACAATCAATACTGATAAAACCTTGTAAGTTTAGAGAAAAAAAAGAACTCAGTGAAATGGGAAAACAATTTATCTTATTGGACCATTGGAACAAGTTCGGTGTATCTCGATCATTCGCATAGTTCAGTAGTTATTGTTTCTAACGCGTGGATGATTTGACACTTATATCAAATGAGTTGAATACAAAGAAGAGACCACTTGGTTTCAATATAGAAGGTCATGACTAATTGAGGGGTACGCCAATGAGATAGCCAACATTTCTTGATGTCATAGATAGGACAATGACACTGTATGAAGCTTAAACCACAAGACAGGAAAAATGGAAAAATTACCAAAAAAGTCCCAAACCTATTGTAATTGTGTCAATTCAGTCATAAACTTATTTTTTTGATCAATTAAGTGCTAAACCTTTTATAATTATTTCCGATCAGTCTATCAGGCCAAAATTGGCTGGCCGGCACTAACGTGGCAGCCGGCCGATGCCAGCAAGCTTTTTTTAATAATATTTTATTTTTAAAATTTTTTATTAATTTTTTATTCATTTTTCCTCTCTCCTCCCTCCTCCCTCCTTTGTCTCTGGCGAGGGCTCGCCTTGCGATCGGTGGGCGAGGCGAGCCCTCGCCAGACGCGACAGCGAGCCCCCCTCACCGGATTTGGCGAGGGCTCGCCTCGCCCAACGACCGAGAGGCGAGCCCTCGCCAGATCCAGCGATCGGCCAGTCTAGCCGATCGCCAGAGTCAAAGGATGGAGGAGGGAGGAGGGAGGAAGAGGGAGGAGGGGAAAAAAGGAAAAGGGAAAATAATTAATAACTTTTTTAAAAAAAATAAAATATTATTAAAAAAAAGCTCGTCGGCGCCGCCCAGCTAACATGTTAGCACCGGCCGGCTAATGTTGGCCGGATGGACTAATCGGGAATAATTATAAAAGGTTTAGGACTTAATTGGTCAAAAAAATAAGTTTAGGACTGAATTGACACAATTACAATAAATTTATGACTTTTTTGGTAATTTTCCCCAGAAAAAATATCATGCTATTGTGGGGAGAAAGGGGAGAAGAAAATTGGGGTCGAGGATGTCTTCAATTTAGATTTCTCCTCGCCCAACTTATAAAGAGTCCAATTTGTTATGAGATTTTAACTCCTTTTTCTCTCTTTATAGTCCAAGCAAAGCATGCAAACTCTAAATCTTTTAGCATCTCATGCAAACTCATGGGAACCGAAAAACTTTTCTCTTAGCATCTCATGCGAACTCAAAAACTTTTCTCAACGCAGGCGTGTAGGCACGAGAGAGAGAGAGAGAGAGAGAGAGAGAGAGAGAGAGAGAGAGACCTGGAATCTGTTGGGCTTGAACCACAGGGACTAGTGATGAAGCTAAAGCAGCAAGCAACGCAAACGAGAAAGCTGTAATTGATCTTGCCATTGTCAGGAGTAGTGGAGGTTGTCAAAGAGAGAAGTGTGAGGAAGATATACATGCACGCCTTATATTTATTGCGTGAGCTCTCCGTTTAATCGACATTATCTTAATGGCTATAGACCAGGATATTTCATTAGTCTCATCTTAATGTCAAATTAGTAAAAGGACGGAAGTAACACGCAATTTCATGCGGTTCTCGTTCGTCCTCGCATTACTCTCATCGCGAATTTTCTTTTAGTTCATAATTGACTGAGTCATGGCTCAAATGCAAGAAGACCAAGACTCGAATGCAAGAAGACCAAGACTTGCAGGCAGGTCTTCATCTGCATATGTACGAAAGGAAGGCTCCATTCATTTTGCAAATGATTTCTTAGAAAATATTTTTTGACAGTTGTTTCACAAAAAGTGAATTGACTGAGTCATGGATCGAATTGCTTGGGGAAAACATTTTTCATGAAGGGAAAAAAGTATTCTAAAGTAAAGAAAAATATTTTTCACTTTTAAAAAATAAAAAATATTTTCCTTACCTAATTTCTCTTATCTTACTCTTACAAGCCCTTACTTCCTTCTCCTCCTTTTTTTTTTTTTTTTTTTTCAAATTTGTATTACTTTTCTTTTTCTTTTTTTATAAAGAGGACGCGGCGTACTTTGTATTAAATGTGTTCCCTTCTTGCCTTACGTCCTCTTCATCAACGGCCAAGTGAACGTGCAAGAAGAACAAAGAAATTGAGGGCGCATTTGGTAACCATTCTATTTTCGGGAACAATTTCTAATCAGAAATGATTATTTTTTATTCTGTTGCCGAGAACAATTTTTAAGCAAAAGAACACGTTTGGTAACTGCACAAAATTTCTGATTATGGAATAGAAAAGGAACAGAAATGCATTTAATAACTGCATAAAATTTCTATTCCAATTCTTTCTCAATTACCTTTTTATATGAGTGAAAAATTGATATTGAATTCTCATGGACCACTCACCAATATAATTGTCTTCTTATGAGTGAAGAAATCATATTATATTTTATTATATTTTCAATTTTAAAAAAAAAAATCGAATTTAGGATTCCATTCCATTCTAAAATTCTATCAAATCGTAAAAATTCTATTGATAAATTATATTTATACTAAGTATTGAAAAAAATTTCTAATCAAATTTTTATTAAATAGTAAATAATAAACTATAAATATAAATACTAAATAATAAATTAAAATACAAAATTAAAAATGTATTCTATATATAGCAAAATTTCAATTCCTACTTCAAATAATTTTTTTTATTTTTAAAATAATTTATTATTTATTATTATTTTTTCTTTTCTTCTTCTTCTTCTTCTTCTTCTTCTTCTTCTTCTTCTTCTTCTTCTTCTTCTTCTTCTTCTTCTTCGAGGTGGCCGGTCGCTGGCCTTGGGATGACAGGCGACCGGCCAAACGAGGGCCATCAACCTCACCAGAGCATCACCGACCCTCGGCGAGGCCGTGCCTCATTGGCTAAGCCTCGCCAATAGCTAGACAAGCGGCCTCACCTAGATTTGGCGAGGCCAAGCTCGTCCAACCGCTGACAGGGCTTGACCTCACCAGGGCATCGGGAGGTTGAGCCTTGCCAGCGGCTGCCCTGTCGGTGGCTGGGCGAGCTCGGCCTCGCCAGATCTGGGCAAGGCTCACTAATGGCTGGGGGAGGCCTGGGCGAGGCTCACCTGGCCACTAGTGAGCCTTCAGTGAGCTCGCCAAGCCTCGTCAAACCTTGCCCTAGCCTGGCGAGCCTCCGATGAGCTCGCTGGCGACTGGCGGCGGCAAATGGCTACGGCGGTAGATGGCAATGGTAGCTACAGCAGCACTTGAAGAACAAGGGAGAAGGAAGAAGAACAAGAAGAAAGAAGAGGAAAAAGAAAAAAAAATAGATTGACTTGATTCTAGAATTGTTTCCGGGAATAAAGAATCAACTTTTTTTTACTCTCGATTTTGTTTCAAATCTACTTTCGGGAACAAAAAAATAAAAATTTGTTCTCGGGAATAAAATTTTTACCAAATATATTTATGTTCCAAATTTACTCTTAGGAATAAAAGAACAAAAATAAGAGCGAAAATAAGTACTGTTTGGCAAGATGCCATACTGCCCTGAGCAGCTTCTTTGCCTTCGTTATCTGCAAAAGGGAGAACGGTGATGGCTCATCAATAGCCATCGTTGTTGACTTCGAGAAAGACAGAAAAGAAGAGGAAAGGGTCCCACGTTCATCCATCTTGTGCCCAATAAATTATGGTAAGCTTCCTTTGTCTTTTATTTCATCTGAAGAAGACGTCCTTGTGCTGCAATAAATGAAGGGGACTCTCTTTTGTATTATGAAAGAGAGAGCCGTCCAACGGATAAGGAAAGCGCCAAAGTTCTCGGCGGCCCAGAGCAGGGAGAACTCCGAGACCGCACAGAGTGGGTGGAGAGTTCTTCTCGTGGAGGTTTGCTTGTTATAATTACACCTGAGTGATTAAGCCGGTTAAATTCTCATGAATAGAATTTATACAATTTCTCGAATGAGATTTTACTAGAAATTATAAGAGATTAAACACTATATGAGTTATTGAATGTAATTGGGGACCGAAAAATATTGAGAGAATATTTGAGTATTTAATTGATTGTAATCTCTTATGTATCCCTCATTTCTGTAGTGAAATTCCGTATTGCTTTCCTTGTGGACGTAGATTCTAATATTTAGATCGAACCACATAAGTTTAGTGTCTGATTTCCTCCGGTCTATTCTTTGTTTCTATAGTGGAATTTCATATTGTTTTCCCTGTGAACGTAGGTTCTAATATTCGGACCGAACCACATAAATTCAGTATCTGATTTCCTTTCCTTCCTTTCAATTAATTTTATCCAATTCGCTTGATCTATATTTGCAACAATTTGGACCAAACCACCTTCACTCATCATGCATCTATCACCTTACGCACATCATTATGTCATGTCCACACTAATGGCAAAAGCCCCGAAAATGCTATTCAATCAACTTAGAGGTAAGATATCGTGTAATTTTCAGGCTTCGGCAATATGGGAGTAATTCCTACTGACTCATTGGATTTGTTCGGTAATGCATGGACAGAGCTTTACGAATTAACCATTTTTTTGTTCCACCTACCCCTTCGCTCTCCCATTCGAGGGAGATTTATGCAAGAAAGCCATTAATTTTTCTTCACTTCAGCAGTGGAATCCATACCATGTATCCGGTGTAATCGTGGATTGTTCGGTCACTGCTGAACTTGTACGACCCAGCCGGTCCAAGATCGATACTTTTACATCAGTCACGAGGAGGAAAGAAAGCTCTTAATGAAGCATCTCATATAAGAAAGTCTAAACCCAAAAGTTATGGAGCCACCGGAATATCTTGCTTAAAAGTGTTTTAATAAGATCAACAAGCAAGAGATTAAGGTAAAGATAAAGACACAAAAGCTCCGTTTGTTACGCGAAAAATAAATGACTTGAAAAATATTTTTCTTAAAAAAAGATCGTGTGCATCACTTACAAAAATGAATGAACAAAAAAAATTATTTTCATCATCCAAGAAAATATTTAGCTATAAATTATTTTTGATAATGAACCCTTTTTTCATTGATTAATTATTTCAAGTGATAGAAGAGATTAAATATTTTAAAGATCATTCATTTCCAACAAAACAAATGGAGTTTAAAAGTACCATAATTTTCGTACAATGTTCACTATAATATCAAAAAATTTCGAGTGATCACTTGGGTAGCACATTAGTGAAAAAAGATCACTTAAGTGCCTCTAGTGACAAATTTCGGCAATTTGTCCTACGTGGTTTTTTTAAATGAAAGTTTAATTCCGCATGGCTTTCTTAACAAAAATTAATTGGGGAGGTGGCGTGAGACCTCGAGGAGAGCCACGACACGCTGGACCACAATTGGAAGGAGGCAGCAATGAAGGCATGGGTCGATTCCTGGAGGTGATGATCATGAACAAATGTTTCGCGCTTGAGATCTTGAGGACCATGAAGCAGTCGATGGACGATATATGATGCGCCCAACGACCCCATCGTCAGCAACCACCTGAAGCTTTACACAATACCTCTCCGGTTGGTCTATTTCAAGAATCACGTTGAACTAGAACAATAACTCAATTCTTAATTTTTCTGTGCAAAAACAAAGGTCGGAGATACCCACCCATGAACAGCCGCGTTGATATTCATTCTCTCCTATTTCGATGTGGTCGAGAGTTCAAATCCCCGCGTTACTATCGCGATTTAAGTAGGGGGCCCTGGCGGTGGATTGCTGGGCCATCTTCTCCCGAGATATAGTCGTCCAAATAGCTTCGGCGAGATTCGCCGGTGGCCCATGTGACCCCGACTAGTGTAAGCGAAAAGGAGCTTAGGCGGATCCTCGGTTACACAAAAAAACAAACAAACAAAGGTCGGAGACCAACATAAATTGCAATTTCTTGGGTTTCTTTAGCATATATAGAGTCCTACAAGATTATCCTCACTTGGAGGAAGAATTTTCCCCCAAATCACACTTGCCCTCATCTCCCCCCCTCTACGTCATCTTCCTCACCCAATCCATGGTCTCAAAACTCCTCTTCTTCAATGACCTCAACTTTGCTTCTACTAGGGCTCTCGCTCACAATGCTGTAGGTAACAGCTGCACTTTTAACAGTAATTTCGAGGGATTAGGGGTAGGGATTGCTTCTTGGCCCTGATTTAACCCCGACTAGTCAATTTGGGGAAGAACTAAGGCCAACGAGTTATTTTTTATTGATTGGATCTCTCCGGTAAGCCACATCAGCCGATATATAATAAATTAATGTTATGTCAAATTTTCTAGTAAAGAAAATCATTGATAACACTTAAGTAAATATTTTTATTTTTTATTTTGTTATAAAGAGGTACTCAAGTACTTGCTCAATAAGTTTTGACAATAAAGTGAGTGTCATACAAAAGTTATAGCACCTCTTATGTCATTTTCCCTATTAAAGTATAACATGGAGTAGTAAAGAGATACGTCACCACACAATCAAATGTGAAATTATCTATCATCTTAAGCTTGCTGGGGATGCTGTTATGTAACATGATTGAGGAACTAACAAGTTGAATTCGAAAATCGTGATTGGGTGTTCATCTCTAACACTACCTATTTAGCATGTCGTTGGTGGTACACTTATTGGCATATGAACAGTTACGGCTTCAGCTAAAGATTCACGCATGAGACTTATGTCTTCAACCGCAAAGTTTAGAAGGACACACAAGTTATAATAAAAGAAAGCTTACGGAAGGTCTGGTCACCCCAAAGAGAAGTCAGGCTTATTTGTATCTCTTAGCATATGCCATCTATTATGACAAGTAAGCCAAGCCTTCAAAAGAAATATTCCTAATAAACACATAAGGCGGTGATTATTTGAGGTAAATATGACCTGAAACATCATAGGACCTCACCCATCTTATACGAGACTTGAGGTGTCGTGGGATAAGTGTTGAATTGAATTGCCACATTTACCTTGCAAGGGGAACACCATCACAGTCAAACCCCAGAGCGGCCAATTCAATGAAGCCGGTTGATTCCATCTCACTATTTTCCACTCTCTGGCGTGCCATGTCTATGGCTAAACACTCCTTCAGTTTAGCTAAGATGTGACTTGTGTCTGACGTATTCATTGCACATGGCGAAGCACATCACGAATTCCTATCTTCACGACTTTCCAAGCTGTCATTCGTTGGGTCCGCGTGCTCTCTACGTCTCCGCTTTTGACGATTGGAGTCACCCACCGCATTTTCTCCGGTTTATATTGACCGAGTCATCCCTATCCAAAAAGACCAAGACTTACAGCTAGGTCTTCGTCAGCATGTGCCCAAGTCTCAGGACCACAATCAATTTGAGTGATGACATATAGATCATTGTTAAACCTGAAGCAATATATCATATTATGCGTTAATTTATTATTTACCATATCATTATTACCATGAATTATTTTTAATTTTCCGGCCGGAGCCATCCGGGTTCAGTTTAGCTAAGGTGTGGCTTGCATCGCACATGGCGAAGCACATCATGACATCCCTATTGTCACGACTTTCCAAGCTGACATGCCCTGAGTCCACAGTGCTCGCTACGTCTCCACTTTTGACGATTGGAGTCGCCCACTACATCTTCTCCAGTTTATAGTAACCGAGTCATGGCTACAATCCAAAAAGACCAAGACTTGCAGCTAGGTCTTCATCAGCATGTGTCCAAGTCTCAGCACCACAATCAATGTCAATACGCGGCTTTTTTGATCGATGACATATAAGCCGCGTTTGGTTGTTGGGATAAAATTCGATATAGGATATGATTTATTCTATCCTACGTTTGGTACTCGCTCAGGACAGAATAAAGTTGGATATAATGGGGATATAGACAGAATAAAATTATTTTATGAGGGAGGTAGGATAAAGGTAGATAGGATTTATAATGTCCATAATAGGAAAGTTATTTTTCTTGAATAACAAACTTATTAAATTAAGAAAATTGAAATTATATTTCAATATAAATAATATTTGAATTCTAATTTAAGAAATTAAAAATTAAAAATAGAAATTTATCTTTAAGTAATCTTATTTTAATTTATATACTCAACTTTAATTATATCTTATAATAAACATTCAATATATAAATTAAATATTTATATTTAATATATATTTTAGGTATTTGTGTATTTTAGGTATGTTAGTACAGTTTACTATTTGATAAAATTTTATTAAAGAATGATGAAAGGGGAAAAAAGAAATAATATAAAAAAGAGGAAAAATAAAATGAAAATAAATTAAGGAATAGTGTTACGAGAGATTTTTACCATCTCCATTTATGAACATTTAGGTTAATTTATAATGACATGCCATTTATATATAACCAAAAAAAAAAATGTATATGATATGATGTGAATATATCCTACTTTAGTACTGCGATTTACCAAATAATGAACATGATATAAAAAAATCTCAGGATTTCATATTCTGCCCTATCCAGTCTTATCCCGATTAGAATCCGAACAACCAAACGTAGTCATAGATCATTGGTAAATCTGAAGCAACATATCATGTTATGCGCTAATTTATTATTTACCATATCATTATTATCATGAATTATTTTTATTTTTCCGGCAGGAGGCAATCCGCCTTCAGTTTAGCTAAGATGTGACTCGTTTCTGGCCTCTTAATTGCAGACGGTGAATCACCAGAATACATCCCGATCTTGACGGCTTTGGAAGCCTAGCTCACATTGAAGCCGTTCGGATATTCCTTGGGTCCGCAATGCTCTCCATCTCTCCTCTTTTGATAATTGGAGTTACCCACTGAATTTTCTTCAGTTTATATTGACTGACTCACGGCTACAATACAAAAAGACCAAGACTTGCAACTAGGTCTTCGTCGGCATGTGTCCCAAGTCTCGGGACCACAATCAATGTCAATGCACAGCCTTTCGGATTGATGACATATACACCATCCGTAAATCTAAAGCAATATATCACGTTATGCATTAATTTAGAGCGCCTATGATAAAATTTTTATTTTATTTTTTCAAAACAAATTTGAAATAAAAATCCGTTTGGTAACACAATTTAATTTTTCTATTTCTGGAACAAATTTCTATTCTAGAAATAAATTTGGAGTAAAAATCAGAAATTAAAATTTTTAACTTTTCTAATTCTAGAACAAAAGTGAGAATGAAAACTCTTATCATCGTTCACTCTCGTCACCGCCCACCCACCGTCTGTGAGATGCCAGATGCCCACCGCCACCTCCTAGAAATAGAAATTTTATTATGTTCTTTTTTTCCATAAACAGAAATTTTGAATAGTTAAAACGTGTTTCTTTACTTAGAAACTTGTCAAGGAAATAAAAATTGAGAAATCAAATCCCAATCAGAAATTGATTTATGTTTCAGAAATTTTGTCATAAGCGCTCTTATTATGTACCATATTATTATTACAATGAATTATCTTTATTTTTCCTGCTGGAGGCATCTACCTTCAGTTTAGCTAAGGTGTGACTTGTGTTTGCCCTTTAATCGCAGATGGCGAAGCACAAGACGACATCTCTATCTTCACGGCTTTCCAACCCTAGCTTATGTTGGAGCCGTCCGGATATTCCTTGGGTCGGCAATGCTCTCTATGCCTCCTCTTTTGATGATTGGAGTCACCCACTGAATTTTATTTGGTTTTTATTGACCGACTCATGGCTACAATACAAAAAGACCAAGACTTGCAGCTAGGTCTTCGTCAGCATGTGTCCAAATCTAAAGACCACAATCAATGTCAACACACAGCATTTTTTATTGATGACATATAGATCATTGGTAAATCTGAAGCAACATATATGTTATGCGCTAATTTATTATTTACCATATCATTATCACCATGAATTATCTTCATTTTTCCAGCTGGAGGCATCCAACATGGAAAACCAGTAAGGTAAATTATAATAAGGAAGAGTAATTAATAGGAGGATGAGTTTTTACTCACGTTTTTAGCAATTGGCATGGTCGGAAATAACTTATTAACGACAACATTTTCATGGGAGATAAGAATTTCTGGCTCCGAATGCCATGTCTATATCATCTGCAACGACCACTGAATAGACCATCATTATGAATGAACCTTACTATGGTTTAGGCGGACCACCTTCGATTGCCATGCATCATTACCAAAGGCTAATTTTGTTATCTAGATTAAGAAAAACTATTTGGTTATGCATGGGTAACCCAAGAAAGGGAAAAGTACCAAAAAAATTCTAAACTTTTTGCATTGGTACCAATCAATCCTAAGTTTTTCAATTGGATCAATTTAGTCCTAAACATTTTTACATTGGTACTAATTCAGTTCATCCGGCCAATTTAAACTGGAAATTGCTAACGTAAGTGATGGTGGTCCTACATGACACCACCAGCACTGACGTTGACAAATTTTATAATTTTTAAATATTTTTTCAGATGTTCTTTAATTTTTTTCCTTTTTCTTTTTTTTTCTCGTTTTTTTCCTTTTTTCTTTGTCCTTATCCTTTGGTTAGCGAGGTCGCTGGCTGACCATCGTCGGCCACAAGTGAGGGTGTGGCGGCCCTTGCCTAGATCTAGGGGAGGGCACCATGCCCTTGCTTGCTACAAGCGAGGGCATCGAGCCCTTACCCAGATCTAGGCAAGGGCCACAACGACCTCGCCTGAGGCGTCACAGCCATCACCCGCCACAAACGAGGGCCTTCATGCCATTGCCTATGGCTGACGAGGACCGCCGCGCCCTTGTTGGCCAATAGGCTAGGGTTTTAGCCTTTGTTGGCCAATAGGTAAGGGTTTCGCCCTCACTTGGATTAGATGGGGGCCGACGCCCTTGCCTGTGGCAAGCGATGGTCGGCCGGCGACCTCGTCGGCCAAGGGGTAAGGAGAAATAATATATATATATATATATATAAATTATAAAGTTTGTCCACATTAGCATCGGTGACGTCATGTAGGACTGCTAACGGCCACGTTGGCAATTTCTATCCTAAATTGGCCGGATTGACTAAATTGATACTAATGTAAAAATGTTTAGAACTAATTGGTCCAATTAAAACATTTAAGACTAAATTGGTACTGATGCAAAAGTTTAGGACTTTCCCCGAGAAAGAGTAAGGCAATTGTTGCTTTCAATGAAAATGATATTTCAGAAGAAGTCTATTAGAAACGTTAAAAAGCACCTTTCATTGGTGAATAAGGTTATACATTCAAATATAATTAATGCGTTGTGGAAATAGCTATACTTCTCAAAAGTCCAGTCACCCCTCGTGTTATTCAAAAAGGAAAAAGGAAAAACGCTAGACTTATTTGTCCCTCTTAGGATGTACCATGTCTTAATGACCGGTTCAATGTGGACTGAGCCCTAAAAAAAGTATTTTGAGCGAACATACGAAGTGATGACCATCTCAAGTGGATCTTACTCATTTATAACATCAGAAGACATCATCTTTTTCGACGTGGGAATTGAAATACTATATGATATGTCTTGAATTTCCCCCATTTACCTCATCGGTATCAACGAATCCTACCATGGTTTGGACCAAACCACATTTGCTCGCCATGCTCCATCACCTTACATGTATCATTACGTCATGTCCACGCTAATGGGAAAAGCCCCGAATGTGCTCATTCAACTTAGAGGTAGGATTCGACCAAAAAAGGAAAAAACTTAGAGGTAGGATATCGTGCAATTTTCAGGCTCTAGCAATATGGGAGTAATTCGCAACGACTCCTCATTGGATTTGTAATTCAACAATTTACGGGAATACATGGACGTAGCTTTACGAATTAACCATTTTTTGTTCCACCGGCCCCTTCGCTCTCCCATGCGAGTGGGATTTATGCAAGAAAGCCATTGATTTTTCTTCACTTTAACAGTGGAATCCATATTATGTCTCTGGTGTAATCGTGGATCGTTCGGTCACTGCTGAACTTGTACGATCCAGCCAGGTTCAAGATCGACATTTTCACGTCAGTCACCGGGAGCAAGAAAGCTCTTGATGAAGCATCTCATATAAGAAAGTTTAAACCCAGGATTATAGGGCCGCCGGAATATCTTGCTTAAAAGTATTTTAATATAGATTGACAAAAAAGAGATTAAGGTAACGATAAAGACATAAAAGTTCTGTTTATTTCGTGAATAATAAATAATTTGAAAAATATTTTTTTCAAAAAAATGATCGCATACATTGTTTACAAAAATAAATGAACAAAACATATTTTTATTGTTTACGAGAATATTTAGATATAAATTATTATTGATAATGAAAACTTTTCCCACTGTATAATTATTCCAAGCGATACAAACTATTAATGTTAAGAAAATATTTTAAAAATCATTTATTTTTCACGAAACAAATGGAGTCTAAAAATATCATAACTTTTGTACAGCATTCACTTAAATATCAAAACTTTTCAAATGATCACTTGAGTAGCATATTAGTGAAAAATGATTACTTAAGTGCTTCTAGCGACAAATTTTGGTGATTTGTCCTACGTGTTTTTTTTTTTTTTTTGAAATTTTAATTCCGCATAGCTTTCTTAACAGAAATTAATGAGGAAGGTGGCGCGCGACCTCAAGGAGAGCTATGACACGCTGGACCCCAATTGAAAGGAGGCAGCGATGAAGACGTGGGTGATTCTTGGAGGTGATGATCATGAACAAATGTTTCACACTTGAGATCTTGGGGACCATGACGCAGTCGATGGACGATATATGCACCCAACGACCCCATCATCAGCGACTACGGAAAGCTTTACATAATACCTCTCCGGTTGGTCTATATGAAGAATCACGTTGAACTAGATCACCGATAACTCAATTTTTAATTTTTCTGCGCAAATACAAAGGTCAGAGACCAGCATAAAACTGCAATTTCTTGGGCTTCTTTAGCATTTACAGAGTCCTACAAGATTGTCCTCACTTGGAGGAAGATTTTTCACCCAAATCACATTTGCCCTCATCCTTCCTCTCTACGTAATTTCTTCAATGACCTCAACTCTGCTTCTACTAGGGCTCTTGCTTACAATGCTGCAGGTAATCAGCTGCAGTTTTAATAGTAATTTCAAGGGATTAGGATTGGGGATTGCTTCTTGGCCCTAATTTAACCCCAACTTGTCAATTTGGGTAAGAACTAAGGGGAACGAGTTATTTTTGGCTGATTGGATTTCTCCAGCAAGCCACATAAGCTGATACATAATAAATTATGCTATGTCGAATTGTTGATGACGCTTAAGTAATTATTTTTATTTTAAATTTTTTTATAAATAGGTAGTCAAGTGCTTACTCAAGAAGTTTTGACTATGAAGTGCGTGTCATACAAAAATTATGGCATATCTTATGTCCTTTCCTCTATTAAGGTATAACATGGAGCAGTAAAGAGATACGTCACCACACAATCAAATGTGAAATTATCTATCATCTTAAGCTTGCTGGGGATGCTGTTATATAATATGTAGGAGGAAATAACAAGTTGAATTCGATAATCATGATTGGGTGTTCATCTCTAACACTACCTATTTAGCATGTCGGTGGTGGTACACTTATCGGCATATGAACCGTTACGGCTTCAGCTAAAGATTCACACATGAGACTTATGTCTTCAACCGCAAAGTTTAGGAGGACACACAAGTTCTAATAAAAGAAAGCTTACGGAAGGTCCGGTCACCCCACATGCTGTTCCAAAAAAGGAAAAGAGAAGTCAGGCTTATTTGTTTCTCTTAGCATATGCCATATATTATGACAAGTAAGTCGAGCCTTCAAAAATAAATATTCCTAGTAAACATATAAGGCAGTGATTATTTGAGGTAAATATTACCTGAAACATCATGGGACCTTGCCCATCTTATACGAGATTTGAGGTGTCAAAGGATAAGTGTTGAATTTCCACATTTACCTTGCAAGGGGTACACCATCACCGTCAAACCCCAGAGTGGCCAATTCAATGAAGCCGGTTGATTCCATCTCACTATTTTCTGCCATGTCTATGGCCAGACACTCTTCAGTTTAGCTAAGATGTGACTTGTGTCTGGCCTCTTAATTGCATATGGCGAAGCACATCACGACATCCACATCTTCACGACTTTTCAGCTGTCATTCGTTGGGTCCGCGTGCTCTCTACGTCTCCGCTATTGACGATTGGAGTCACCCACTGCATTTTCTCCGGTTTATATTGACCGAGTCATGGCTGCAATCCAAAAAGACCAAGACTTGCAAGCTAGGTCTTCGTCAGCATGTATCCAAGTCTCGGGACCACAATCAATTTGATTGGTGACATATAAACCATTGTTAAATCTGTAGCAATATATCATATTATGCATTAATTTATTATTTATCATATCATTATTACCATGAATTATTTTTATTTTTCTGGCCGGAGGCAATCGCCTTCGGTTTAGCTAAGATGTGACTTGTGTCTGGCATTGCAGATGGCAAAGCCAATCAGGACATCCCTATCTTCGCGACTTTCCAAGCTGACATTCCTTGGGTCCGCAGTGCTCTCTAGGGGCGCGCATAATAAAAAATTTATACTTCTCTATTTCTCTGTTCCCCGGAATAGATTTAGAACAAAAATTCATTTGGTAACACAATTTGATTTTTCTATTTCTAGAACAAATTTCTATTTCAGAAATAGATTTGAAGAAGAAATTAGAAGCTAAAATTTTTAACTTCTCAATTTCTGAAATAGAAAATTGAGTCCGCTTTTGACAATTGGAGTCGCCCACTGCATTTTCTTCGGTTTATAGTGACCGAGCCATGGCTACAATCCAAAAAGACCAAGACTTGCAGCTAGGTCTTCGTCAGCATGTGTCCAAATCTCAGGACCACAATCAATGTCAACACGCAGCATTTTTTATGGATGACATATAGACCATTGGTAAATCTGAAGCAATATATCAGGTTATGTGCTAATTTATTATTTACCATATCATTATCATTATGAATTATCTTTATCTTTCCGGCCGGAGGCATCTGCCTTCAATTTAGCTAAGATGTGACTTGTGTCTGGCCTCTTAATTGCAGATGGTGAAGCACCAGACGGCATCCCTATCTTGACGGCTTTGGAAGCCTAGCTCACGTTGGAGCCGTTCGATATTCCTTGGGTCCACAATGCTCTCTATCTCTCATCTTTTGATTATTGGAGTTACCCACTGAATTTTCCTCGGTATATAGTGACCGAGCCATGGCTACAATTCAAAAAGACCAAGACTTGCAGCTAGGTCTTCGTCGGCATGTGTCCAAGTCTCGGGACCACAATCAATGTCAATGCACAGCTTTTTGGATTGATGAAATATACACCATCCGTAATTCTAAAGCAATATATCACGTTATGCATTAATATAGAGGGCTTATGACAAAAATTTTATTTCTCTATTTATTTATTTTTTTCGGAATAAATTTGGAATAAAAATTTATTTGGTAACGCAATTTCATTTTCCTATTTCTGGAACAAATTTATATTCCAAAAATAAATTTGGAGCAAAAATCAGAAATTAAAATTTTTAATTTTTCTATTTTTAGAACAAAAGTTAGAATGAAAACTCTTTTCATCGTTCACTCTCGTCATTGCCCACTACTAACCCGCCGTTTGTGAGACGCCGAATGCCCACCACCATCCCCTAGAAATAGAAATTTTATTATGTTATTTTTTTTCATAAATAAAAATTTTGAGTAGTTAGCAAACGCTTTTCTTTATTTAGAAATTCGTCAAGGGAATAAAAATTGAGAAATCAAGTCCCGTTCAGAAATTGATTATCTTTATTTTTCCTGCTGGAGGCATCTGCCTTCAGTTTAGCTAAGGTGTGACTTGTTTTAATCGCAGATGGTGAAACCCAAGACATCTCTATCTTCACGGCTTTCCAAGCGTAGCTTATGTTGGAGCCGTCCGGATATTCCTCGGGTCGGCAATGCTCTCTATGCCTCTTCTTTTGATGATTGGAGTCACCCACTGAATTTTCTTCGGTTTATAGTGACTGAGCCATGGCTACAATCCAAAAAGACCAAGACTTGCAGCTAGGTCTTCGTCAACATGTGTCCAAATCTCAGGACCACAATCAATGTCAACACGCAGCATTTTTTATTGATGACATATAGACCATTGGTAAATCTGAAGCAATATATCAGGTTATGTGCTAATTTATTATTTACCATATCATTATCATTATGAATTATCTTTATCTTTCCGGTCGGAGGCATCCACCTTCAATTTAGCTAAGATGTGACTTGTGTCTGGCCTCTTAATTGCAGATGGTGAAGCACCAGACGGCATCCCTATCTTGACGGCTTTGGAAGCCTAGCTCACGTTGGAGCCGTTCGATATTCCTTGGGTCCACAATGCTCTCTATCTCTCATCTTTTGATTATTGGAGTTACCCACTGAATTTTCCTCGGTTTATAGTGACCGAGCCATGGCTACAATTCAAAAAGACCAAGACTTGCAGCTAGGTCTTCGTCGGCATGTGTCCAAGTCTCGGGACCACAATCAATGTCAATGCACAGCTTTTTGGATTGATGAAATATACACCATCCGTAATTCTAAAGCAATATATCACGTTATGCATTAATATAGAGGGCTTATGACAAAAATTTTATTTCTCTATTTATTTATTTTTTTCGGAATAAATTTGGAATAAAAATTTATTTGGTAACGCAATTTCATTTTCCTATTTCTGGAACAAATTTATATTCCAAAAATAAATTTGGAGCAAAAATCAGAAATTAAAATTTTTAATTTTTCTATTTTTAGAACAAAAGTTAGAATGAAAACTCTTTTCATCGTTCACTCTCGTCATTGCCCACTACTAACCCGCCGTTTGTGAGACGCCGAATGCCCACCACCATCCCCTAGAAATAGAAATTTTATTATGTTATTTTTTTTCATAAATAAAAATTTTGAGTAGTTAGCAAACGCTTTTCTTTATTTAGAAATTCGTCAAGGGAATAAAAATTGAGAAATCAAGTCCCGTTCAGAAATTGATTATCTTTATTTTTCCTGCTGGAGGCATCTGCCTTCAGTTTAGCTAAGGTGTGACTTGTTTTAATCGCAGATGGTGAAACCCAAGACATCTCTATCTTCACGGCTTTCCAAGCGTAGCTTATGTTGGAGCCGTCCGGATATTCCTCGGGTCGGCAATGCTCTCTATGCCTCTTCTTTTGATGATTGGAGTCACCCACTGAATTTTCTTCGATTTATATTGACCGACTCATGGCTACAATACAAAAAGACCAAGACTTGCAGCTAGGTCTTCGTCAACATGTGTCCAAATCTCAGGACCACAATCAATGTCAACACGCAGCATTTTTAATTGATGACATATACACCATTGATAAATCTGAAGCAATATATCAGGTTATGCACTAATTTATTATTTACCATATCATTATCACTATGAATTATCTTTATTTTTCCAGCTAGAGGCATCCGACATGGAAAACCAGTAAGGTAAATTATAATAAGGAAGAGTAATTAATACGAGGGTGAGTTTTTACTCACGTTTTCAGTAGTTGGCATGGTCAGAAATAACTTATTGATGACAATGTTTTCATGGGAGATAAAAATTTCTAGCTTCGAATGCCATGTCTATATCATATGCAACGACCACTGAACAAACCATCAATATGAACGAACCTTACCATGGTTTAGGGGGACCACCTTCGATTGCCATGCGTCATTACCGAAGGCTAATTTTGTTATATGGATTAAGAAAATCTATTTGGTTATGCATGGGTAACCAGAGAAAGGGAAAAGTACTAAAAAAGTCCTAAATTTTTTGCATTGATACAAATCAATTCTAAAATTTTCAATTGGATCAATTTAGTTTTAAACATTTTCACATTAGTACCGATTCAGTTCATCCGGCTAATTTTAGTTGAAAATTACTGACATGAACATCGGCAGTCCTACGTGATACCACTGGTGTTGACGTTGACAAATTTTATAATTTTTAAATATTTTTTCGAATTTTTTTATTTTTTATTTTTTTGCTTTTATCTTTCTCATTACCCTTGGCCAGCGAGGGTGTGGCGGCCCTCGCCTAGATCTAGGCAAAGGCACCACACCCTTGCCCACTACAAGTGAGGGCATCAAGCCCTTGCCTAGATCCAAGCAAGGGCCACAACGGCCTCGCTTGAGACGTTGTAGCCATCATCCACCACAAGCGAGGGCCTTCATGCCATTGCTTGTGGCCAACAAGGGCGCGGAGGTCCTCACTCTTGGTTGGCGAGGGCCACCGCGCCCTCGATGGCCAATAGGCTAGGGTTTCAGCCCTCCTTGGATCGGGCGGGGACTGATGCCCTTGCCTATGGCAAGCGATGGTCAGCTGGTGACCTCGTTGGCCAAGAAGTAAGGAGAAAGAAAAAGATAAAAAAAAAAAAAGAAACGAGAAAAAAAGGAAAAAAATATTTATAAATTATAAATTTTGTCCACGCCAGCGCCGGTGACGCCATGTAGGACTAGCAGCGGCCATGTTGGCAATTTCCATCCTAAATTGGCCGGATGGACTAAATTAGTACTAATGTGAAAATGTTTAGAACTAATTATCTAATTGAAATATTTAGAACTAAATTGGTATTAATACAAAAGGTTTAGGACTTTCCTCGAGAAAGAGTAAGGCAATTATTGCTTTCAATGAAAATGATATTTCAGAGAAGTTCCTTAAAAGCACCTCTATACCATTGAATGGACCTAAGCTTAGAAATGGGAAAACTGAGTCAGTTTCTGCAGATATGCTTTCCTACGATAGGCAAACCTCTAGTTCAAGCTCTTTAGAGACAACCTTTTGGCAACAAATTACTCAAAGATTTAGTTCAGAGCCTAGAGACACTTAGGAATGCCAGGATGGTAACATTTCTAACTATCCGAGTTGTCTTTCTCAGAGGATCCTACTAGGCTGGGGAAGAATAAGTGTTTAGAAAAACATTGAGAGTTTTCACAAACACTCACTTTACTTTAGGGGACTCTGCCCAACATATTATATCTTCCTTACCTTTTATAGGCATTAAGAGGTCACAAACAAATAAGGACCAAGCTCATGAGTCCTAAAACAGATAGAGGTTCTGGAACATCTGATTGGGAATTATTTTAGGTGATAGTGAACAGTGATAGTGAACAGTGATTTCCTTAGCCTATTACTATAGTAACTTGCTTCAGTGACCTAGCTCTAAGCCTATCTCTTGTCACGGGCATTGTCTTCTTACTCATGGGAGTCAATAATCACTTCCCTCACTAGCATTGTAGTCATGGTTTGAGTCATCAGAACTATGCATCTTTGCAAGAAGATGTTCTTCGTATTTTTGTTCAAATTCTGCAAGTCAGATATTAGAGGGGCTTGGAATGACCTGTGATGTCCGTGTATTCCACATGTTTGTGTTGCTTGATGAAGATGCTTCTTCATGAGTCCTGGAGGATCCTGGAGTGTCAATAGACAGGTTTGGCTGAGGCTAATTGGATGGTTGAGCATAGTAAGATATGTCCAGTCATAGGGACAAGGACATAGGTCCATGATCATAGGGGTCTAAAAGAGAGGGCCTCCCATTGGGCATAGGGATCTTGAAATGATTGTGCAGGGTCGTATGTATTTGTCATTTCTTGCTCATGTGATGGAGGTGTCTTTACTTGCTTGAACTCTTTGAGTGCCTCTTTGGCTTCCGGTGCAAGGTCATAATGATCACATGCAATGGGTACAGTGTAATTCAATACGTCTTCAGGGATGGTCTTATTTTCCTGGCATAAGACTCTTTGAAGTTCTCGGTACTGGTGTTCGCAAAAACCAACATAGCTTGGAAAGGACTTTTAAATACGAGGTTCCTTAAGGTGTGGCTGAGGTTTATAGGATGTAGTTCTTATACTTTGTGGAGCATTGGCAATGGTGCCATTATTTCATAAAAGCCCATGGTCGTCAAAGGAACACAACAATGTGAATCTTTGAGTTTGGTCGGACAGTTCTTAGCTCTTACTGTAGAAGGTGCTTCAAATAAGTGGGAGGATAAAACTAATTGAGGAAAGCCAAAAGGTTTCTGTCACTTTCCTTTTAAATATTTTGGCCAAGCCCAAATATCCTAATTAGATTGGTAATAAACATTTTGGTTGGAATTTCAATAGCTATTAAGTACTTATTGGTTAAGTACCATAACAACCATAAGAGTTTATCAGGAAAGCCATCTTCCTTCCAGATTAGAGGGTATATGAATAGATAGCTGGAATTTAATCCAAAATGATACAAGATTGAGCCTCCATGGAGTCTAAATAGATCTATGTGGCATTGCCACATAACGTTTTCCAAGTTTTCAGTGAGGTTGTCATTCTGGATTTCTTCAACAATCTCTTGAGGGTATTGCCAACTTGGTCAATCTCGTATTCTTTCGATTTTATACTTTTCATTGTGATGAAAAGCATGGAGGCATGTCTCATGATGTACATGTTGATTTATGTCGGTGCCTTTGGTCTAAACAAGAAGTCAGCAAGCACATTCTTTTTTCCAATAATGTGTTTGGTTTCAAATAGCATGGCTGCCCAGTATTCATCACTGGCATCAGTTTAGAGAATTCTCTTTCCCGTCGATGGGATTTGTAACGGAGGAAGAATCTACATGATATCCTTAAGTTCAGCGACTACTTTAGTCTGAGATCTTCCCCAAGGTGGAAGATTCTTCTTCAGCATTGATTGTAGTGGGATCATCAATTTTGCAATGTTAGGAATAAAGTCTTTGAGATAGTTAACTATCCCAAGAAATTACTGAAATTGCTGAACTTGCTTTGTCGTAAAGTTCTCTTTTGGAAACTTTAGCAATTCTTGCACAATGTGTGGCTCTGGATAATATTTCCTTTTATTAAGATGCATACCAAGAAATTCGATTTCTGTTTGGGCAATATTAATCTTTTTTTGAGAAAGCATAATCCCATACTCCTTTACAATGTCTACAAATTGCACAAGAAGTCGGCAATGGGATTCATCATCAGGGTTATAGAGCAAGATGTCATCAATGTATACTGCCGAGCTTGATAATATTGGTTGGAAAATTCAACACATGGCCTTTCGAAATAAGGATCAAGCCACTTTTAGGCCAAAAGGAAGAACGTTCCATTGAAAATACTGGTTTGGGATATAGAACCCTATTTTGGGCCTATCTTTAGGATGAATGCCCAATTGCCAAAATCCGGCCTTAAGATTAAATTTGGAATAGATATGGGCTTTGGATAATCCAGCAAAAAGGGAATTTCTCGAAGGCAGAAGGAATTTGCCATCTTAAAGGAATAGGTTAAGAGGCTAATAGTTTATTACTGGTTGCATCTTTTCTCTGTTTTGCTTAGCACATTTGTTGACACAAAAAGCTTCGCAGGCCCCTTGAGAATCTAAAATTTCAATAAGGTCTTGTTGCAGTCGTTCTGAGCATTCCTTTTGAGTAGAGATTAGGTGTTCTGGCTTTATTCTCATGTGACTAGTCTTGGTTGGATTTATGTCTTCATTTTTTTTTTCTTTTTGAGAAAATTCAGAATGGAATTTTGAACAAGATTCTAACAACTTCTACATGATCGGATATAACAAACTCATATGAATGGAAAAAAGTATTTGGATATTGGCAAATTCAGAGAATTGATCCGTATACTTAAGACCTTTTTCAGGAATGATACGGAGTTGAGAAATTTGAGTGATGATGTCCCAGCCAATGATTAAATCTTTGTTGGAGAGACTAGATCCGAAAATCTTTGTGGTTATGGAATATTGGGGAAAAAACTAAACAGTTACTTGGGTAGTTCTTACATTCGTAAAAAAAAAAACTCTTGAGGCAGAATCAAAATATCGAACGGAGGAAGTCCAATATTCTTCAGGAAGAATTTTAGTGTCTAGGATTAAAGAACTTATACTAGTATCTATGAGAGCAATGACTGTGATGGGTTTGGCAAACTTCGAAGTGAAGATGTTTACAAGAAAATAGGGACAATGGGTTTGGCTTGAAAATATACTAGGGTCTTGTTCTGAGGAAGTGAGAGATATATGGAAAGATCTTCAGAATATAAGTAAGAATTAGTTTAACTAGGAGTCTGATAACAAGAAATGGCACAAAGAGTTTGTTCGGATGATTTTTCATCCGCAGAAAGCATGATTCAATATCATCACTTTTGAGTAAAACAACAATTTCAATCTCTATGTGATGTATCAAATGATTCTGACTTTTTCTCGCCTAGGGGCAATTTTTGGCGAAATGACATTTTTTGTTACAGATGAAGCATCAAGTTGATTTCTTGTGGCTTGAACGATCTTTCATTTTGTGTAGGAATCGTCATTTCTTCTTTCTCTGGGAATGCTTGGATCCATGCCTGGATTTTCTTACCTAGAAAATTTATCCCAAACTTTTTTTTTGTGACACACAAAATCTCATACTTTGCCAACTGTGATATATTTACCCTAAACTCTATGGCCGAAAGGCATCTTTGTCTTTATTTTTTTTTTCCTTTTTATGTTTTTCCTTCTTTTTTTTCACTTTTTTGTTCTCTCTTCCCTCTACTAGCCATGGCGGAGGGAAGCCGGACTTAGGTGAGGGTGACCCTTGGCTGGGTTGGGCAAGGGTGACCCTCGGCAACCTAGGTGAGGATAGCCCTCGCTTATGTCGCAACCCTTGCTCGATGCAGGCGAGGCGAGGGCAACCCTCACTTGAGTCTTACTTCCCTCTGCCATGATCGGCAAAGGGAAGAGAGAAGAAAAAAAAAAAAAGGAAAAAAGGAAAAAAAATTAAAAAGTAAAAGACAAAAATGCTCTATAATTTGGAGTAAATGTGTCACATGGGTATAAGTTTGAGATTTTTTATGTCATGAAAAAAGTTTTAGATAAATATGTCACAATTAGCAAAGTTTTGAGTTTTTTGTGTCATAAAAAAAGTTTGGATTAAATTTGTCACACTAGACAAAGTTTGGAGTTTTTTTTTGGCTTTTTCCCAAGAATAAAGTAGGCAAAATTGAGACATATGAGCATCCCTAAGCCGAACTAGGTTGACCTGATTGGGTCCGACCCGTTGGGCCGAAGCCTAATAAGGTCATTGGACCCAATGGATCAATTCCAAGCTAGCCTAGCCATGGCCGCCCTTACCCACCCTCTCTCTCCATGTCATGAGAATGACAAAAATGCCATTAGAGTTAATCACAAAATTATTTAGACAAGTCATCAATCTATGTGAAGGCAAATCTTGGCCATCCATTACCATCTAATTTTAGCCTTCTAATATGACATGTCACCCATTTATGTCATTAAAACTGAGCCCAAAGTGGCTGCACTTATTAGTCCTCTAAAAATGCATTATGTGCAAAACTACAAGATGATTCCAAACTCGCTAACTAGGCAGCACTACTACGAAATATTGCAAACTCTTTAAATCATAAGTCTGCGTGATTAAAGAGATCTCTCTTTATCATTTTAGAATCTCGAATTCCCATTGCAAAACTATTAGAGGACTTATAAAAAGAGCAAGTATCTAGCATACTAAAGAATGGAAAAATATAGATCAATATATCTCCACTATGATTATGATTGAGCAAAACAGAACCAAAATAAATAAATAAATAAATGAAACATCATCCAACTTCTTGAAGAACAGAGTGTGGCCCTTACCTTGGCAATAGATATCATTCGTCTCCTTAACTGAGGGTCTGAGATGAGACTTGAGCACGAGATCTCAAAACAAACTCCTCACTGTGGTACAAAACCTATAGATCAATCTCCACAGTTCATCATTCATCCCTGCCAATAAAATAGAACGGGTAAAACAAGGAAGAAAAAGTAAGGGACAGACATCAATAGCGGTTTTGACCACGGGGAGCTTCAAGCCAAAGGGCAGCTTCTTCGGAAAAATCAACAGCAATTATATCTACGCAAATTACTGGAAGAGACTATTACAAAATAATTCAATTGAAACATAGGATTGATATGAATCAACAACTCCCTGAATTAACGTGAGAAGTAGTAGGAATAACTCCAATTTTCGTTACTTTTCTCCATTTTTAAATTGTCAAGGATGCTTCTAAAGATAAAATCAGTCTATTTCCGTAATAATTTCCGACATCCCAGAAAAAAAAACACTAAGCCTTTCGATTTCAATAATAAAGAAGAAAAAAACCTAACTATGTATGTGTCATGCCCTCACATTACCTTGGATTTCTCACAAAGAGTGATTGAAGACGGCTTGGTTGAAAGGCCTGACGGCGACCAAGTCGTAGCTCTTGAGAACGGGATTCGCAGAGTTCAGGACCTGAGCCTGGGAGATGGTCTCAGCGAAGACGGTGAGGCGCGTGCACCGGCAGAAGGCAGAGGCGAGTTGGAGGCCGAGGAGGCTGCAGTGGAGGGAGACAGCCGAGGAGAGCGAGGGGGCGGCCTTGGACAGATAAAACCATATATCTTTGCCGGCATGCGATTGAAGCGTGGTAACGTGCATTTTGCATGTAATTAAGGGGCAGATCAATCAATTACGTTAAATTCTTCGAAAGATTGTTTCTGGGGGTAACGTGCATTTTGTATGCAATTAAGGGGCAGATCAATCAATTAAGTTAAATTCTTCGAAAGATTGTTTCTTGGGGGAGGTCAAAGACATGCTATTGATTGCCGCATGCACATTGCAACGTATATTCAAGCTTTGATTCTTATCTTGCACCCTATCATTTGGATGAGAACTGCACAAACTTCAGTGAATCGAGTCACCTTGAGATTCCTTTTTTTAATTTAATCATTTTCATTTTGGTTGTTCTCTGGCAACCATGTGGTTAGCGAGGTTGTAACCTTGAGATTGTGTTGAATAATCTGCATTCCATTATTCCAAGAAGAAAACATAGACTGATACAATATTCAGCGATCATTTTTTTTTTCATAAGAACTGCCAATCGATGAGTAAGAAAACGATAAAAATCTGGTTATCTTTTTCTCAGGAGTTTGGCGATATGAAATCGCCAATTCAGAGACAGAACCAACCCAAGTGAGTTCTCTTTCCTGCTCGGCTTGGTCGGTGATGTTAACAATTAACACAGTCAATGCGATGACCTGCACAAACTAGAAAAAGGGCCGTTGAGTAACATTTGAATACAGCATCGGTGGAGCAGGAAGTTGGAACATGGGTTGCATGCGTTTGGTCTAACCTAGGAAGCACCGACATTCTTCGGGAGCCTTCATGTTGTGTCAGACATTTCGACACGTGTCCGATACTCTCCAACACTCGATCAACACGTGTCGAAAAATCCGACATCTGGTCAATTTTTCCGACACTCGAGTCGAAATTCCAACATACGAGTTTCCGATACACGATTTCGACATGTGATATCAATTTTAAAAATTTTCAATAAATAAAGAGTCAAAATATATATGTGAAAAAAATTTAAATCAATAATAAAAATAAAAAATTAGGAAAAAAGAAAAAATCTAATATTTTCTTCTTTCTCTTTTGAATTTCACTTTCCATAATACACGATTTACCCTCAAGTTTTTTAGTTTTTCTTTCGACACGTCTGATACGCAAGTTTATAATGTGAATTACTTTTTTTTTCTTTCCAAGTTTTATGAATTTATTGAAATGGAGTTGAATTTGTCAAATTGAAATAATAAAGAATATTAAGAAATGATGAATTCATGTTTTTAGTGTAAATTTATTAAAGGATTTTATTATTATTTATTTATTTGTGAATTTGAATCAGATTGATTTGATTGAAATAATCATAAAAATAATAATTTATTATTTATATAAAAATATGCATAAAATATATAATGTGTATCAACGTGTCGAAATTCTTTATTATTTTAAAAACGACGTATGGATGCATCGTATTATGTGTCGATATCTGTACTTCTTAAGTCTAATGAGTTGGACTGAGACAAAAAAGTTTCACAAGTCTGGAGAAAGTTCACCAAGCATACCTGCCCTTACTGTTGTACGGGAACCAGATATAGGGCATAGCATTGTCATCTCCACCAGCTGCACCGGTGGCTCAATCACAATGTGTGTGACACATGTTTTAGGGTATTTCTTCATTATGTGTAAGTCAAAAGAAGTCCATCTAGTCACATCAAAACGACACATTTGATCACGGTTCAGTCTAGATTGAGTTGACCCTTCATTGGACAAATGTCTGTGTGGAACTCAGAGTGTCTAGACAGAGATTGTAGGCTATGATGATTTTCCTGACTAGGGTACTCATGCCGGGGCATTCACGAGAAGCATGAGATTGGAGTTACCGCTCCTTTGATTACAGGTTCTCCTCATGCGTTACCACTCCGTTATGGTTGCGGAGTCTCGTGACATGCGAAGACGCGAGTTCCATTTCAATGAATGAGAGATTTTGGTATGCTACTTACCTATGGAACTCACTAACCAGAATAACTCCTTACAAATGTCAAAGACAGCTCGTGTGGCATTGAGCAGTGTCATCCATAATAGCTGTCTGTACTGTTTGTTTTTTGTATTCAGTAAATGACTGGGCAGCCCTCAAGTCGAATGTCGGACGTCGGCTCGGATAGAAAAGAGTTTTCTTGAGGTTCACAGGCCTAGTAGCTTCCTCAATAAAAACAAGTCCCAATGCATGAACGATGACAGTGAAGATTTTCATTAGCACTAAGATCAACTTTGCCTGCCAAGCCGGGGGAAGGCAAGTGCTGTAGTAAGGTCTGGCTCTCCCTCCCCTCCAGAACAGTCATTGCCCTCGGCTCCCTCCTTAACAGAATGTTTCTGATGCGAATAGTCTAAAGTCAATCCGCAACAACATTCTCTCCCTCTCTACCTTTATTTGAGCTAGCTCTCTCTTTTGTGATGAAATCTCACTCTAGATAGTGTCCTCTGGATGCAACTGCGAAGCATAAACAAATTAGGAGACTTCTTAAACTCCGCCCCTTCATTTGACACGCAGATGAATGTTTTCTTACTTGACCACATCCATCCTCAGTAAGCTCACACCCATAACCTTCAACTCTCCTCTGCTGGTTGTCAGCTAATCGGAAATCTCAGCATCCAATTTTTCGCCCCCATCTTCCGCGATCCCGGAAAGTAACGTTTCTCTCTCCTAATATAATACCTGGTGAGATCTTGCATAGACAGGGAGCTAATTTATGATGACTAATGACAATGACTTCGTGTACCTGACAAGAGAGGCCGAAGGAAAATCATGGGGGTACAAGTGACTTCTTCATACTCCGCCGCATTTAATTCTCGCAGATGATGTGGATTGAACAACTTGGGTAATACATGTTGCCTTATGCCTATGAGAAGAAAGAATGGCAAGGGGAATAGAATTCCGGCAATCGGGATTTTTGTCACTCCGAAACAGAGCAACAGATGCACACTGAAATATGGTGAATGCGGTTATATATTTGAAAGGCACAGACTCCACATAAGAAGCATGAAGCCCTTCCAGGATCCTGCCAATGGACATAATCATACTAACAAAAAAAATCAGCAGATCCTCCATCAAGGAAGAGAAATCTATTTCATGCTAATGGCTATTCAAGACATTTTATCAACTGGACTGCCTAAACATTGTAATGTTCTATATTCATGGCGATATACCTGTAGCAGCGGTTGGAGTGATGCAGAAAAATAGCTATATTTCCCATATTTGATTTCCAGGAATACTATCAACGGCCATGTATGCGAAATAACCCCAAAGTACTGACGTCAGTATGCGCTTAATCATCGGCCTGGTGCATACCGAAGCTGCTCAGTCAGATTGTTGTTTGGTTACTTAATCAAAAACCTGAGCATCCTTCAACCCTAGAGAAGCAACAGTGTGTGAGCAGCACATCCACATCAAACTTAATCGGTGACGATTATCAAATGCAATGACAGAACAGACAGATATGATATGACAAAACACCGTTATCCATACAAACAGTCATACAGAGATGAGCATAACCACTTTATCATGAATAACATGTTCCAAGCAAAAAAATAAAATAAATTGAAAAACACATGATTGATAACCACGGGAGCACTTGAGGATAGCTTCTAGAGATGAGATTTAAACAGTTAACAGCCAAGGCAGTATACTTTACAACCGATGCAGCAATGAACAGACGGTAGACAACAACAGAGGAAAATTACAGGCTCCAACGACAAACCGTATTAATTAGTCACCACCATTGAAAAGGTTGCTACAGGTGAGAACTAATCAGGTTCCAAGAACACGACCCAGCAATCGCACTCCCCAAAGTCCTGCTTTACAATTTTTCTCTCGGCTCTCCCAAATCCTTCGATGTAGCCGCTAAAATTCATGTACCGATAGATCACATACGGGGCTCAATTCAGCGCCACCACGATTCGCATTAGATATCTCCTAGCTTCCGAATGCCGAACAAACACACATCTCACGGGTAAAAGAAAACATCTGCTTCGAAGGGATTGGACACGAGACGACGGGGAAAACGGAAAGAACCGAAAACGCTCGGATCTTCGATGAGACTAAGCACAGAACGCAGCTGCAACGGCTCAAAAATGACGCGTACAGCCTAACCCCACTCGACGACTCCGAGACGTAGTCGTCACTCGCCGGTTGCCATCACTGGGTAAAAAACAAAACCTTACGACCATCGAAAAAATATTGGGTAGGTTTTACTGTCCACGTAGGTGAAATGTAAGACCATAGAGAAGTCGACACGTGGCAAAATTTGGGCCCACCTGTCAGCCCCCACTCTCTCCCTTAACTCCGTCTCTCTCTCCTTTACTCTCTCTCCATCCCTCCGTTTCTGCGCAAAACTCCCTCGGCTCCCCCTCTTCTCTCTCCACTTCTATTTTCTTTCTCTTGCGTCTGCCATGGCTTGAGCTCAAGTCTGCTCATGGCCGCTTCAGGTCGAGGTCCGGCGGCGAGATGGCTTGAGGCCAAGCTCGAAACTCGAGCGCTAACCAAAGCTCCGAGTTTGAGGTCGAGTGAGTGTTGTCCATGGCTGGCTGCGAGTGTCGTCCATGGTGGACGGGAAAAAACAATACCCAGGAACAGGCGAGGACGACCCACGTGATGAAATCGCATTAAATAAGGAAACCGAAGCCAACCCGATACGTCTACGCGTCCGTTTACAAAACCCATTTGCTCATTTCCTCCTCCCAGTTCCGCGTCCGACCCCGCCTGCTGAAATTCTTCAAGAAACTTTGGATTTTTATTTTTCATTTCATCTATCCTTGTCCGTCTACCCGTTCGGTTGTCGTCCCAGAGACCATTTGGGAGATGGGTTTGATCTTCTCGAGCAAAGTCCCTGCGAGGCATCGACGTGAAGCCTCCCGCTTCCGCTTGTCCATGGTCCGGACCCTCTCGGCGTCTCCGCCTTCGGACGACCAGCGAGTTGGCCACAGTGGCCGCCACCGCCTTGACGATCGTCTTGCCTGAGGACGATGACGAGTCCAGCGGCGGCGACGCTTGGAGCGTGTCTATTACGGAAGGAGGAGGAGAGTCGGTGACGGTGGTGGCGGTTGGAGAAAAGAGAGAAGAGGGAGAGAGAGTTGTCGACAGAAACGGAGGGGAGGAGAGAGAGTAAAGGGGAGAGAGACGGAGCGTTAACGGAAAAGTGGAGCCTGACAGCTGGACCCAAATTTGCCACATGTCGACTTCTCTATGGTCTTACATTTCGCCTATGTGGATAGTAAAACCTACCCAATATTTTCTCCACGACCATCTCCTCCTATAAAAAAAAAACGAAAAAGAAGGGACCAATGCGCACGTGTCTACGCTCAGGTCACAACCAGAAGCCACGTGAGGTTGGGAAGGAATTCCAAGCGGCTCAGAGTCAAAAACACGGCACCATCTACACTCCCTCGGCGGCAATGCGAAACGAGAGGAGCTACGAAAGAGAGAGAAAGACAGCGCACGAGAAGCGGCGGAGAAACCCTAGGAGAGAGAGAGAGAGGAGCGAGAACCTGCAGGAGAGGGAGGGCCAGACGAGGTTGTGGTTGCCGAGCCAGTCGTAGAGGACGGGGACGAGCGACTTCCACTGGGCGTACCTCTCGTCCACCGATCTCCCCGCCCCCTTCCCTCTCTCCTTCATCTCCTTCTCCTTCCTTCCTTCCCTCTCTCTCGGCGTTTCTCTTTTCCCGCCTCTTCTCGACCTGGCAGACGGAGTGCGAAGTAGGGGAAATGGAAATGGGACGACGGTGGCCCCCCACCCTCCTTGTTCCGGCCGAGCCTCCATCGTTCGCCCCCGGATCTACGTGGGGTCGATTGGTGGGGCCCCTGTATCGACGGCCCCGATTTTCCCCTTTTTTTGAATCCCGCGCCTGGGTCCCAGTCAGACTAGAAGGGGCTCGGTCGAGAAAATGGGCCCCGTCTGTTTTATGCCGGCCCAATTTGGTCTTCGGCACGGCCTGCGGGAGAGAGTTTTCGAGCCCATATGATAAGGCCCACGTTTCAATTTCATTTGGATAGGGCAAATTAATTCGGTTCTTATTTTCACTCTAGTAAATTCTTCGACATCCGGCCCCAACTTCTCTAGAATAGATGACAACTTGAGAAAAACTTGAATTCAACTCGTCCAACTCGCGCGCCCATCTCCCGCCGATTCTGCTTTCTTTTTTCACTAGCTATTTAAAAGCTCAATACCTTTCCCTAAAGAAGATTGCTCAAAAATATTTTAAGTCCGAATTTGTCAACATATCCAATCAAATTCATGTTCATTTAAAAATTTAAACCAATGAGTCATGGGCCAACTCGATATATTACTTGCTCCAAATCACATCAATTTTTGGATACAAATTTTTTTTAACACAACTTACACGTACATTTCAACAATCTATATTCTTTTTGTTTTGTTTCGAGATTACAATTCTTCTCTTGACTCTATATCCTGTCTCTCTCGCTCAATACTCCCCCTCCTCCATGTCTCATCTTCGCTCTCTCACCCTCAAAATCTAGCCCTCCTATAGACTTGTCTCACTCGTCTCCTGACACTACTATCTCTCTCTCTCTCATATAATTCATTGTGTTCGCATCTTGATCTTGAAAAATTGTCCTCGACCACCTTTTGCCATGATGATATAACGTAGGCCATAAATGAGGTTTGAATGATTCTATGGGATAAAAAAGTTAGGCAAGTCCCAACTATAGGTAGCCGTGATGGTTGGACTTTACTACCTCATCGTCGAGGGAACGAGTTCGAATCTCTGGATGCTCGCGACTTAAGTGGGGTCTCAGAGGTGGTTTACTAGGCCAGCCCCCCGAGGGCTTGCGGCAAGACTCCATTGGTTCTACCGAGTACCGAGCACTGAAGGGTCGTGTGATCCCTGAAGAGTGATCTCCGGCGGTCCCTCGGTCATAAAAAAATTAAAAAAAAAAAAGCTAGGCAAGGAAAAAAAGTGGCGGGCCTCGGTGACTGGTCCCTCAAATAGACCCAAGGAGTCGAAACTTCCAATTTAAGAACAGGTGCATGTTTTTATTAGTTAAACATATTCGAGAATACATTTGAATGGACATTTTTATTCATTTTTGAATTCGAATTCGATAAGCGATAGAAGGCTTAGTGAGACAGATCACTAAGCTAATGATAATTGATTGAACCCGAGCCATGTGGCACAATTACATCCCGTAACTTATCATGTGTCATAGAGGCAAATTAAGTGTTACATGTTGAGCGCTGGAGCAAGCATTCTCTCGGCTCTTGTTTTAACCATATACTGTTGGTAATTTGTTTATAAAACAAATGAAGAGGTGCCTTGTCCCACATCGAAAAGATGTGAGTGCGCACGTGGACGAGATTTGGCACTAACCAACGATCATTATTTTATTTATTGAAAATTCGGCGTCATGTTGAAACAGTGCAACTGTTCACGAAAAGTTATGATTATTTATTAATTATTTTTTTTTATTCCGAATTTTGTTTGTGTCTTTTTAAGACAACCTTTGAATAAAGATATCCGTTCGGTTTGCAACCTTTCCCGAAGGGTTGCAATTGTTCGGTTTTAACTTCTTACGAATAGACACCTTTGTTCATTTGAGCAATTTTCGAAAGAATGTGTTTGTTCATTTCGCAACCTTTCACGAAGAGTTGTCTTCGTATTTTAAGACTATTTTATATATACTTGTTAGAGAGAAGAAGAATTATAGTGATCATCTTCTTCCATCTCTTCGTTTTTCTTTGGAGAGAAACTACAGCTATTGTTTCCAATTGTTTCCTATGAGAGATCCTGGAGAAATACTAGAATTGCTATCTAGTATTCTCATTTTGAGACTTTGTTGTATCCTGGAGGAAATTTGCCGGTGACCATTAGCAACTTTGTGGGGTAAATAAATCCTTAAAGAAAGTGATATCACGCCTCAAAGTCCGACTTGAGTACTCTAAAAATCCAACTTCATTGTTCTACCCAATTCGAAGCAGTATTTTCCCAACAATTTTAAGGATTTATCTGTGCAACAATGAAGTTAAGGATGCGGTTGATGGTGGATTAAGCAAAGGATGTGCGAAATGCAAAAGGAGCCCTCTTCTTCGTTTCATGGACAAATCTCTCTCTGGTTATTATGGCATTTATCTCCACTCATGTTGGCAGTCGTGGCTCTCTCTCTTCTCTCTAATGGCCCTCACGTGTCAACCCCAAGAAATAGGACAGCCCGCTTGGACAGCAACCCATTCCGAGCCGGTGATATAGCAATCATCAACATTGAAGTTATGGCCAACGTTGTGCACAGAGACAACACCACATCTCTTCGTCGAATCGGTCTATTGAAGCATGCTCTTCTCTCGCCTGTGTTCGACTCTGCATCGTTTGCTTTCAGTGATACCAAGTCGTCATCCAGTCTCGCAATTGGATCTGGTTCTCTCCTTACCACCGCCGAGATTAGCACACCCGAAACTTCCGTTTCGGGTCGTGATTGTAAGTTTCCGGGTGGGTAAGATGAGCAATCCGCAAATAATCGCATTCAAGGAGGTGTTTGTGGATCCGAAGTACGCCGATCACTCGTGGGAGGTTCTGGAAAACGCTATTTATGAGATTTACAAAAAACAATGCCAGTGACCTATGCACGAAAGAGATCTACAGGCTCTCTCTCTTTTCTCTTGAATTTTCTCTCTTTGTTTTTTTTTTATCTGTCCATTTTTGGTTCTGTCATAAGGACAAGATAGCGGAGTCTTGAATTACGACGCTAATTTCCCGGAGCAAAAGGTGATGGATGAGGCTCTTGCTCATGATGCAAAATCCATTGTGGACATATCATGCGAGATGGCATCGCATCTCATAAAACGACGTCAAGGATGCCGAGACTCTGATTCGTGAGATCAAGTGCAAGAAAAAGGGTGCTCAGGATCGAGGATGCTGCCGCATGGGTGATGCATGGGGAGCAATCACAGCGGCACGTCGGGCGCAAGGTGGCCTGATCCTGATCATCGTGCTCTCGGTCTTCCTCAAGGTGTCGCTCTTCAGCGGCTATGTCGCCGAGAACAGTGGTGGTGGCAATGGTGGTGACGGTGAATATATGCCGAAGCACATTTTGAAGAAATTGTTAACTCTAGAAATTTGGATGAAGCCAAACAGTAACAACTACTACAAGTGCGTCACTCGGCTGAAGAATCGAATAAGAACGGATGCGAAAACCAATGGTTATCTGTTAGTTCATGCTACTGGGGGTTTGAATCAGATGAGGACAGGAATCTGCGATATGGTTGTGGTCGCAAAGATCATGAATGCCACTCTGGTTCTTCCTTCTCTGAATCACAAATCGTTTCGGACCGATCCCAGTGACTTCAAAGATATATTCGATTGGAAGCATTTCATAGAGGTTCTGAAAGACATCGAGATTGTCGAGTCCCTACCGCCCAAATATGCTGTGAAGCAACCCCTTTGACTCAGATGTCGAGTCAATTACGAAGCTCTTAGATATGCAAAGGAAATGGAGGAGGTTTGGATTATGAGGTATGATGTCAAGCATTGGAAGGAGAAGGAGATAGATGGCGTGGCGCGCCGTCTGCATGGAGGGTGCCCCATGTCTCCTCGTGAGGCCGCTCTGAGCTTCCAGCACATGAATGCATAACTTTGGTCAACTGGACATCTGATTCTATTTTGCTAACCATTTCAAAATGCTTTTACACTATTGATTTCAAAGGACACTAAGGCCTTGGAAAGGCAGTATAACCATATTGTTTGATATGCTCGGGTTCATGTCCCTTGCTTTTGGCGGGACGCTTATCACAGGTATGTTGTTCCTCTACATGATTCTTGATGTAATAATGAAACGAACTTTTGCATGACCCCGTGGATGCTGTGGTTGGTAATTCTTGACTTTTTATGGTTTTGAAATTGAGTTGGGTCATTCATGGATGTTTTGGATAATTACTTGAGAATGTACCAAGGTATTTTGCTTTATGCTTATTGGCTTATATGCTAAGGTATGTGATATTTTTATTTCCATGTTTAGCACGTAAACTGCTACATTATTTGTCATTGAGGATTTCATACTTGCTCTTAGTATTTAGTCATCTTTTGGCATGTGTGTTCAATTCCATGTGTGGGATATGATAGAATTGAAGAGATGCGATATGCCCCTATTTAAGACTTCAGTAACAAGAAATTGGTACGCATGTGTATGCTTGAGCTGTTGATCGTTGTAGGCGGTTGACCAAGAAAGGTGAGTTCAATTGCAATGCATTACGAGATTGACACGAGCGTGTGAATTTTGAACTAGAACGAAGGTGCCTATAGAAATTGTGGTATCGTGTGATTGAGCTAGACTTTTGGTCTTGATTAGTTTCATGTTTTAGTATTTTTGAGCCATGCTTTCAAGCACAAGATTAATTGGAATCGGCTTGATTGCTTGATGTCCTGGATTAATATGTGCACGAATGTTTATGTTATTATGGGCTTATGCAAGCACATAAGCAGTGGCATGAAAATTCGATTCAATCATATTTTCTAATGGTTTCAAGCATAATAATGTTAAATTCATGGTTTTGCCCTTGCGTGCAATTTGATGAAGAAATGAGGTATGGCTCTTATTATACCTTTTAGAAGGTTTCGGATTATATGATGTTGTTGATTCCATTCCTAGAATTGCCGGTATCTTCTTTTCGCCTCTCTCAATTCTAGTTTATGCATTTTTGATACCTCGATACTTGATTCGCTCGCATTTACTGAATTGTTAGAGAATGTTCTTACATGCATGGGCTGATATGTAGTGCTATATTTATGGAGGAGATATAGAGATACTAAATGGGATTTCAAGTGTCCCTTGTTTGGTTCTAATGTGTTTTATTTGCTGTTCTTGCCCCTCATAGATTTGATTCTATGGAATAGCATAAATGAGCCAAGAGAGTAGAATTGCATTGGTTTTCTATTTTGATGTACGTGATGTATGTATTTCATCGAGGATGAAAATTTGATGATGCATAATTTCGATTAATTACCTCTTGGAATATTCTTGAAGTGGGGGTATGTCCGAAGGTGGCTTTGGAAATAATATGATTGGAATAATTGAGATTAAGAAGTATCTAGCTTTCATTTTCAAAATGAATGATTTAGGAGAAGCAGATACTATCTTAAGTGTTAAAATTAAAAAATAGTGGGGGTTATTCTTTGAGCTAAAGTAATTACATGGAGAAGATGTTGTATAGATTTAAACATCTTGTTTTCAAATATATGAGTACTCCATTTGATTCCTGGTGGAGAGTTTTTAATGTGAGTGATATTGGTCTTTGATGTATGCGATATATTATACTAGACCTGATATTACTTTTTGTATATGTAAGTTGAGTAAATACTAGTAATCCAATATAGAACATTGGAGAGTTATCTTATTGTTCTATAATAGTTATTCGGTTGTATTGGGATTATACACCGATGTTAGTCGGATTACAAGTGTGGGAGATGAAACTTCCGGATGGATTTTCACATTATGTGAATGTGTTGTTTCTTGGACGAGCAAGAAACAAATGTACATAATTTACTCAATGATAAAACCTGAATTTATTACTTTAGCGGCAATTGGGAAAGAGGTCGAATGGATTAGGAATTTGTTGTTGGATATCAAATTATGGCCTAATCTTATGCCTCTTATTTCTATCCACTGTGATAGCTATGCTACTTTGGTAAGAGCTTATAGTAGCACCTATAATGGTAAGTCTAGACATATTAGTCTAAGACATAAATATGTGAGACAATTGATTAAAGATGGTACCATAACAATTGTCTACGTGAGGTCAAGTAATAATCTTGCCGATCCCTTGATGAAGGCTTTACCAAGACACATGGTAATAATGATCTCACAAGAAACGGGGCTGAAACCCTTTAATTAAAATCACCAGTAATGGTAACCCGACCTTTTTCTAGAACATCACTAGTTACAAGGTTTAATGGGTAAGAACAAGTTATTGAATGTGATTGTTTGATACTGACGTAGCCCTGATATGAGAAGTCAGTATCGTCTGTTACGTTTAGTAGGTTGAATTGAATTCTTAATGAAGTATAGTACAAACTTGTAATGTGTTGATAGTAACAGAAACACATGGTAGATACTTCACCTATATGAGCTTAGAAGTGGTGCCGCTTCTTACGAAAGTTAGGGTTGCTTTCTAGAGAGCTCATGAAACAGGATCAAGCACAAGGCCATAATAGTGCGGAGTAATATAGAACTTCTCGCTGAGACAAGAGGTTAGTGTATGTGCGGTATGTCCGGTTCTATTATATAAAAGTACAAGTTTAAAGCCGAGCTACTTGTCACTTTGATAGAGTTTTGAGATACTTGCACTAAGTAAAGGTTTAACTCGAAAGAGACGTTTATGTATGTATATTAATCTCACGGAAATTTTGGCTGTATATTTCTAACGTTTTATTTCTTGTTTTTGTTTTATAAACAAAAGTGGGGGATTGTTGGTAATTTGTTTATAAAACAAATGAAGAGGTGCCTTGTCCCACATCGAAAAGATGTGAGTGCGCACGTGGACGAGATTTGTCACTAACCAACGATCATTATTTTATTTATTGAAAATTCGGCGTCATGTTGAAACAATGCAACTGTTCACGAAAAGTTATGATTATTTATTAATTATTTTTTTTTTCCGAATTCTGTTTGTGTCTTTTTAAGACAACATTTGAATAAAGATATCCGTTCGGTTTGCAACCTTTCCCGAAGGGTTGCAATTGTTCGGTTTTAACTTCTTACGAATAGACACCTTTGTTCATTTGAGAAATTTTCGAAAGAATGTGTTTGTTCATTTCGCAACCTTTTACGAAGAGTTGTCTTCGTATTTTAAGATTATTTTATATATACTTGTTAGAGAGAAGAAGAATTATAGTGATCATCTTCTTCCATCTCTTCGTTTTTCTTTGGAGAGAAACTACAGCCATTGTTTCCAATTGTTTCCTATGAGAGATCCTGGAGAAATACTAGAATTGCTATCTAGTATTCTCATTTTGAGACTTTGTTGTATCCTGGAGGAAATTTGCCGGTGACCATTAGCAACTTTGTGGGGTAAATAAATCCTTAAAGAAAGTGATATCACGCCTCAAAGTCCGACTTGAGTACTCTAAAGATCCAACTTCATTGTTCTACCCAATTCGAAGCAGTATTTTCCCAACATATACATGATACAATAAGATAAAATTCATGCGACATATTCACACATTCTTCATCATTTTGAATCACATACAACGGGTTAGGTCGGGTGCTTTTGTTGCGCCTAAAGAGCCTTCCCAAACTTTCTCATGATTAAAAAAGTATTCTAACGTTGTTCTTTCGCAAAACTATTGGGCTTAGGCGGACGCAACGATACAAATTTATGTAGCTCGACTAGCTTCGACTAATTCACTCGGGTCAAGTCTCGTCTCTCAAAATGTAATCGTAATCTGTCCAAGTGACTATAGGACCTATAAATAGGTCACACCAATAATTTACCATATATAGTTCCATACACTAATCCATATTCTCCTCTTGTTTATCCTTTTTTTCTCTATCTAGCTCTTTTTTCTTTATTCATTGACCGCAAAGAAATCATGAGCCGTCGACTTAAGCTATAAAAATATAACGTAGGCTGGCCCAAGCCCGAATACCAATTAGATATAGCGGGCAATAGGATGTCCATAAAAGGACATTCGGAAGTAGCAATCTGTTCGATTCTCAGGTGAGATCAATCAATGAATAATCGTGCAAGAAGAAATAATGCACTCGAACATATAATGCCATCCTTTCGTCCTCCCCCTTGTCTCATTTTTTGAAATTTTATGCAGCACAAATATACGATTTTCACCATGGGACGATATGGGATGGGTCCAATGTTTAACTTACGCCTAAAGAGCCTTCCAAACTCACTTATGACTAAGGACGCGTTTGGGAGAGCTTTTGAGATTCCACAAACTTTTTACTCAAATAGTCCCACATTATTAGAATAAAAAATTAAATCATATGTCAATACATACTAATTTACCCAAGCTTCCCATTAACTCAGGTCTTCAAGCGAAATTGAGTCTAATAAATTAGGTGAAATGGGTACTCGCTTTGAAGTTATGGAATGGCATATGCTTTGGAGTGCATTTAAAAGTTTATACGCTGGTTTTACTATTCCTAATTGATCCCTGATAAGAGTGATTCATTCAGTGATTTTATTGATGGCTTGAGTAAGAAAAGCATCGGACTAATTACATGATTTACCACCACAATACTTGAGAACAATAAAGATGATTTTTGCTTCAATAGTGCACATTGCACTATTGAATAAAGAAATTAAAGAGCAAAGACTTTGCTTTAGTAAAAGTGAGTTTTACTTTCACATTCGACCAGAAAAAGAATCTTGGTTGGTTTGTTTTTCAATTCAAAAAGAGAATCTTGTTGTGGAAGCTGGTTTGCCTTTCCAAAAAAGAGAAAATGGAGTTCACCATTTCTTTGGTCCATCGGTTACTATGTGACAACAACATTATCATTGCTAAGATTTGCTTTTGATTGACGAACCAATATATTTTTCTTCTAATGCGTCCTTTATATCTAGTGATCATATGTGCTCTTCTTTTCGATGTTTTTACCAAACGATATGTCTTTTTAAGTATTTAGTTACTCTAGTTGCTCTTGACAATGTCTTGGCTAAATCGATGATGGTGATCTAATCATCAGTGTCGTGTCAGCTTTGTTTTAGGTTCCATGGAAGTCGACAACTTAACAAACATTCAATTAGCGTGAAATGGATGACGATATTCAAATTCTAATTTCCTTATCTCCTCTATTCTTACGATCTCGATTATTTTGTCATAAGTGATGGATTTAAAGTCATTAAAAGTGAGTTGCCTCTCCCCTTGTCTTCAAACTAGATCAGTAAAGCTTTGGTCAATTTTCATGGTAGACCAACAAAGTCACTAGAGAACAGACGATAAGGGACTCAAGTTCAAGACACATTTTTGTTTCGACTCTGTGGTTCTGTTGTTGTCTATAGTGCTTGATTAGATCAACCCTAAACTAGAAGGGACATTACATACTTATGTCATGGTATGTGCAAATTTCTACTAGTCTCATATCATCAATTGGTTCTTTCTTCAAGTTTGCTCGCTAGGATAAGCCCTCATTTTTTTCCGAATCTTGCCATTAATTGTCGTAGATGAGACAAATCAATTACATGTCAGTGGGTCCTTTTTTGATGAACAGGCAACGTTACACTGGTGATGCACATCTTCTCCGGCAGCAGGGCTCTCATCTAATCAATGATACTGGTTGTTGCATTAGAACCTCGAGACAGAAAGCTTATTCCACATTCTAAGAATTCGAGAGATTAGGATTGCCTTTTATTTGGATATAAACATGTTGCAAATGTATGCATTATCATAAGTCAAGCTCAAGTTTTGTGTCCGTAATTTGTTAATGATGCTTGCGTGTATATCCTAGGATGCTTGTGAGAAGTACTACGTTAAGACCACCAGAATCCTCATTATAAATTTTCTCATTCTATCCCTTCAACATTGCCAAATTGTTGCCTCTTAATCAATTGTGTTGATTCCAACTTAAATCTCAGTTGAACCCCAAGAATGTGCTACAAGGGCCTGTTAATGCCAATTACCTGATCCATGGATAACCTCAAAGTCAGAATCACAACTCACCTCCGCCCATGCTCAATAAGGAATTTCTAATTCCCCAGTATTAGAAATGCCATGAACTGACATTATGAATGGAGAAAGAAGTAACAAAGGACGAAAGGATATCATTGTTCAAAAACGAGTTTTGTAGATTTATTTATAATAAGAAAAGGGAAATGGATGATGCAATTAAAAAAATATATGATAGTACAAATTTGTTGACAAAGCCTTTATGGATTGTTGACAAAGCCTTTATGACAAAGGCCGGACATAAGTGATCTACTACCTTGCCATAGGGGCATTGTCAGAATGGAGCTTTAGGGAGGTCATTTCAAAGGAACCGCTTGATTTGCTCACCAAAGACTCTTTCAACTCTACTAGTACATCACTTATGTCCGGCCTTTGACTTGCTGTTGATCGTGTACAGGACATAGCGATCTCTGTTACTCTCCAAGCCGAGTTGACATCGAATTTTCCTTGTAACATTGGATCCATAATCCTCTCTATATCCCCACTTTCAACAATAGGAATCAACCATTGAAGTATGTGCATTCTGGCATTGACATCCTGGCTTCTCATTATTGCAGGTCGGCCCGTGATCAATTCAAAGAGTATGATTCCGAAACTATAAACGTCACTCTTCCTATTAAAGATTCCAGAAAAATGAAACCTGGGTGGAAAAGAAAAGCAAATAATGGATCTTTAAATCAAAAATGAAATCCTAGGCAATGTCAATTTTTATATATAGAATCAAATTGATAATATCAAATTTTAGCTATTACTCGGGGTCAATGTAGCCAGGAGTGCCTGCGGGACAAGATGACACATAAGAGTCGTTTTGAGTCACAAAAGTTTTTGACAGGCCAAAATCAGCTATTTTGGCTTGGAAATCTTCGTTCAACAAAATGTTTGTAGTCTTCAAGTCTCTATGGATGATGGGTGGCTTGCAACCATTATGCAAATAATCCAAACCTGTAACTCCTTGCAAAAACCATGTCAAGAATGCCAAAGCAATGTCAAGAAAAAACCTAAAACTGTGGTCATCCCATTCATGTACCTTTTGCTGCATCCACAGCTATTTGTAGTCTCTTACTCCACGTCAAGACCTTTGGATGGTCCTCTGTTGGATGCATCCTAACTTTATTTATGAGCAAGAAATAGAGTTTTACAGGACTATTTTAGAGAAGAAAACAATAGAAAAAAACATAAATACACACCTGATAAATGTTGCCTTAAATTTCCGTTGGCCATGTATTCATATATTAAAGCAATGTGCCTGGAATCACCACAATATCCAAACAAAGAAACCAAGTTTCCGTGATGAATAAGCATTAAGTGTTGCACCTGCAGTGTCACAAGTGTGCATTATAATAATGCATGTTGATAATAGTCTAAGAGGAATTTTCTAAATGAATGTCTACATAAGTGTTGGCATAAGTTGATTTTAAAAGGAAGAGTGATTGCATCATCCTATCTAACCTCGGCTTGAAATTCCTTGCACCCTTGCTTTGATGATTTAGAGAGAGTCTTCACAGCAACTGTGGTGCCGTTATCTAGTGTACCAAGATAAACCTTTCCAAATCCACCTTCACCAATCACTCGTCCAAAATTTCCAGTGATTCTTGAAACCTCTGTATACTTGAAAGGTCGATTCTTTAATCTCAACGTTATTTCACTAGATTCTGTATCAAAAAAGTTCCCATGAGTTTAGTGATTATCCTTTCAAGTAGTAGACTTTCATGGCAAATAACTTCCCATGGTAATTGTGTCCACAACAATTAAAAGACAGGAAGGGTTTTACCGATCCCATTTAAAGAGCTATATTAATAAAGAAGAGGACAATAATCGAAAGATCTGGGCAGGGGTTCTCTATCGCCTACCTTCAACATGCTATCAAAAAGATAATTGTTCTTTTCTCAATACACAAAGATTAGTTGGAATGCTTAATACACAAAGATTAGTTGGCGATCGCACAATCAAACTTTCTTTTTTGGGAGCCTCAGAATATTAAGGACAAAGATGTACTATCAAGCTGTTCTAAGTCCTTCCCGTGCATAGCACGATTACTTTTGAAAAGAAAAATCACAAATTTCATTAAGTTAAGCCGAATAATGCACATACGCTTTGTGATGCTGATGCGATCATGCTGTAAATATCCCTTTCTCTCTTTTTTCTTCATTTTCTTGTGACCACTATGTAACTCAAATTACCAGCCACATTGGAAATTTGGATTAATGCCAACGTTCCTTTATTCCTAAGGTTGATGAGATTGTAAAATAATAGTCCGGGTGAGGGGTTGGGGAGGGGGGGGAGAAGAGATAGCAAGTTGATGAGTTATGTTTTCTCAACTAAATTATCCTAGAAAAGACATCATTGCAGTTAGAACTGTACCAATAGAAAACCAAAGTTAAGATTGCTGTCAAATGCAGTTTAGATTGCGTGAACAGCACAAGTAAGAATGCTTACCTGCTTTTCGTTTCTGTTTAATTAACCAAACGATAGCCAAAGCACCAAAGAGAACTAAAAAGAAGCTTGAAACTGATGTAACAATTGGAATGATGATGGAATTTTGTTTCTTCTTCTGCGGACAAGGATCAGCTAGGCAAAGATTCTTGTTTCCTGCCAAACTGCCACAAGAATGAACGAGATGAACTCAAATTCCTATCAACAAATGCCTAGATTGATTTTCCATATGTTGATCGCAAGTTGGCCTTCTTATTTTGCTTTTAATCACAATAAAGAAAACATATTGATAGTCTTGCCACCTTATAAAAGTCGCATATGACTCAGAGAGAGAGAGAACCTCATGTTTAAAGTTTTGTCCACAACCCTTTTATTAAGAGCTTCAGGAACCGATCCAATCAGGTTATTTCTGCTTAAATTTCTGCAAATATAGCCGTGATTAGAGATACGTCCACCTTAAATCTCTTGATGCTTCACTTAGACAAATTAACTTACAGAAATCTAAGATTCGGTAATCCTGCCAAAGTTTCTGGTATCACTCCTGTAAGCTGATTGTCAGACAAATCTCTGGGAAAGAGCAAGTTTAGAGCACCTCATATCAGGTTAACCAACTCCATAGCCAAATGCAATATGTTTCCACACATTAGGGCAATATTTCAACTGCCTATGTCCCTTAAAACACAATCTTAATTTTTAAATCATGAGTTGACTCCCGGGGTGCTTAATCATGAGTGACATGCAAACACAACTAATTCAACCACGCGATACTTACAAGTATTCCATTGTTGATAGATGTGACAATGATGGGACTATGTCGCCCTTCAAATTGCTCGAGCTCAATTTCCTGACCATTGGAAATCAAAATAGAGGATCATGTCATTGCTATCTTCATAAAGGCAGCATTATTTGGCACAATATAAAAAAGCTTGTGCAATTAATTCTTCATAATGAAGATATTTTAGGTCCTCATGGTGTGAATGTTTTAGGTACTGGAAGACCATAATCGTCAATTTTTTTGCGTAGGTCTCACTATCTCCTTGTTCTATAATTTATGTTTATTTTTGGACCTAGAGTACCTAAAAATTATTCTCGAAGGACCCAATACTTGCTCATACACAGCAATTTGGAACACACTAATGTCAAAAATTGGAAAAGTAGGCTATTGGGGAATCTCACATGATATTGGCAAGAGCTCATAGACTATTCCTAATTTCACACCCACCGCAAAGTATCACCATCCCATGTGAGAAGTTACTTCAGGAGGTTGCAAATATCTTAAATATTATTCCTTGCTAATACATGCATCGATCATTATTCCTCGCCAATACATAAAATTTCCAATTTTCATGACGAATAAGATTTCTTTTAAGATTCACTAAGAAAATCAATAATTGAGAAACAATGCTAGAGGACTCACAATGATATAATCCTTGGAGGATTTCCATAGCTACAATCTAGACCATTCCATGTGTAGTTGCTTGGTACACATGGGTCACCTTGCCAGCTTTCTCTCCGAATGCGATACATTGTTTTGATGTCATTAATAGCTTTCACTGTGATTTGAATCACAACAAAGAAAAATATTATTTAGAGAGAAGTATAGAGATACAAAAAGTGGTTGCAATCAATCACATATAAATCATGTAGACTTTTAGTTTTTCAAAAGACTTGTAACATCTTAGGGCTTCAATTTGAAGAGACTTTTCAGCAATCACCAAGCAAAAAGTAGCCAAAGCGGGGAATTAAGCAGATAACAGAGTAATACTTAGCCACATCTGTTGATCCCAACAAAGCAACTACTGATCAGAGTTCGCAAATAAAATAGGACCCACAGTGGAGACTAGTATATTTAGTATATGATTGCCTAAATCTTACTTACTGACATTGGAGTATCTGTACAATTATTGTCGATGTCGGTTGTAGTACAATTGTACGTGTATGTAGACAACAGAAATATGTAAAAGAATTAAAGGGTACCATCATCTTGTGCTGTGGGTACATTTGGAAAATCACGAATGGCATAGAACTCCACGGCATTGAGGATCGGTGGATTTCCAGACTTATTTGTCGATTCAATCGAGACGGTGATGGCCGACCCACTAATAGGATCGGAGACTACAACCACTGGCTTTAAGTATTCAAGGCTCACTGTCTTCGTGAATTGATTATCATTCATGGAAATTGTGAACTCCCTCTGGGGGCCGTTTATCAGTCTCTCAATCTCAACGAAATAAAAATACACAATCCATTTCTCTACGGAGCTTGAACTCGTCCCTTTCAAATACAAGGGAGTCGCGGCATTGATTGAACTTTGAGCGGTCTGAAGAACTTTGATGGGAACTTTATATCCATCAGTATTGATAGATGAATTAATGATAGATGTGTTGTCTGGAGAGATCCAATCAGAATAGTCTTTCATCTCCCAAAACCGATCGTAAACATCGTCAGGGTACCTGAGTGAGGCATTTTTACAAAAAAGTTTAAGAGCAAACAATAAAACAATTGACTGAGAGACTAGCAAATGCCAATTCATATGGATAAGCGACATAATTATTGAATTTACCATATTTAACACATTACTAGCGAAAAGCCGATGCTTTGGTTGGTTAAGAAAATCATAATATCTCACTGGTCGAAGAGTTACATATTATTAACAAGTGTCATAATGACACTAGTTAAGATCACTAACATTATAAAAAACACGTACAGATATATGTTGTGAATATTGGAAGAAATTGGAATACTCTAAATAAAAATGTTCATATATTCAACTAATAGCCCTTAATGAATACCCTGAGAGCACTTTTATTTATATATATGTAAAGTCCCCTCTTCATGAGTAGACATTGAGTTGTATAACATACTCGATACAATCCGTGCTTTGCACGGTTGTTGTATTCTACCATTAACATAGGATTAATCATTTTGAGCAACATATATAATGATATAGTCAATGTGACGCCTTAGGTACATCACGCGCTACATGTGTCCTTTATAATTCCTTTCCAATTATATTTTATACTTATAATTATAATTATGCACGTGAAAGCATTACAAAATATGTCACCAAATATCATACAAGAAAGTCGCACAAGTTTAGTACATATTGCTTTTTACTTCATACAACCACCGGTACTCATCATTAAAACATATATACCTGGGACCTATGAGTTATGGGCTCACTAGTATTACTACTTCCGTATTATTTCATAAACGAGCCACCATCCAACGTAGGATTTGATGGTCTCATGCATCATCTCATCCCCTCCACTATTATGCCCAAGGGAACCATCCTACACGCTTGAAGAGCTAGAAATACAAGATGGCTCGGGCCGTTAAGGTTGAGAGTAAGTGTAGACATGAGAGCTTTTGTCAGAGAATATGAGTAGTAAGAAGAAGTGGCAGTGCATGCCAAACTGAAGGGATAAGGCCTCCTTATTTATAGTCTTCATTCATGGCTATACAATGATTGCCTTACCTAAATGCAACGCTAAGTTTTCCAATGGAAAAACCCCACCTGGCTTAACTAAAGTTTGGGTGGCAAGTCTACTTATATGATGTGTCCTTAGTTTAATGATTATGGAACAAGTGCTCCAATGAATGAGCTTTAAGTGACCCCTATGAGAATAGCCAGGGCACAAATGGCCCGATGAAAATTTGCCACAAGAAGTTATTTAAATGGAGGTGAAGAGCTCCTCTTCTTTGGCCAAGTGTGTGCATATATCATCAATACATTGATGAAACATAGGGGTGAGTCACCCAAAACATTAATGAACTATAGTTGAAATTGATAATACCATGCATGATGTAAACGCCAACCAAATCAAATATCTCAAACCGAAGTATAGGTTTAAAAATTTTGGTAGAGAAAAGAGAAGTGGCGTGCCAAGTGAAGAGATATAGAGATTTAGGGAAACCGATATTCATTCTGAACATTGGTAAGTTTGAAAATATTTTAAATCTACTAAAATTATTAATGAAATATATCAAAATTAGGAAAATCTTAATTCAACAAATTCAAAATTTGGATATCATAAAATATGAAATTCAAAGCATATCAATCCCTTTGTACAATTGATATGATTGTAACGATCACGGAAAATCATGTTAAATACTTTTATCAAACATAGAAAATTCAGAATGTCATAGTTAACATGATGTTTTGGCTTATTATGTTTCATTTGTTCTTACTATGTCTCAAGTGCATCCGATTTATGCATTTTTATTTAGTAAATGTACTTGTATATAGTATTATGTTATTACCAAGGCGCGAAACTCTTCGATACAAATGAGGTGCAATTAAAATAAAGAAATAACGAAGAGAGGAAGGAGAGGGACAAACAATAAGTAAGTAGCAAAATGAATAGAGTATAAGAAAGTACTCCTTTCAACCAGATCAATCCCTTACGAATAACAATCCTATGTGTTAACCTTAAAGGTAATAATAGGGAACGCATTTGTGCATGCGAGAATTAACATTTGTGAGATTTGTCTATGAACTTGAATTAATGGAACACTCACGTTGAATATTTTTATATAATTTATTCACAAATCATGTTGAACAAATTAAAAATTTATAGATCACATTGCATATTGAAATAAAGTTCAAGGACTATAATACATATTGAATTAACGTATAAACCCTTGAACTTTGGCTCAATCAAAAGATTTGTCTACTTAAATATTCTTGAAGAAGAAAAAAATATATTATGTTCCTTAAAATAGGAGCTCCTCTTTATTTAATAAAATAATGATAGAGATTAAAATCATACACGTCTGATAGAAAGGAGGTAAGGAATATGATTACATTTGTTGACATGACAATCTACCCACAATAAGTGAATTTCCTCATATTACAAAATCTTCAATTTGTTATATCACTAAAGTTTTGAACTGAGAGATAATTATCAATTTCGCCTAAATGATTGTTCCACAACCACATCATCTGATGGTGAGTTTTATTGAAAAACTGTATGCAACTCAAAATCACCACATGACCTTATATTTATTTGAGCAATAACTTACCATAACATTAATATTCTTAGTAAATAATTTGTAATGCTTTCATTTCAAACCTTTATGATAGTATATAATACGTATTAGTTTATTGAATATTTAGTTGCATATTTAAGGCCAAAATTAATTATGATTATATTCAAATATTTTTGCAATGACGTTAAATTTTTTCCTAAAAAAATCAATCAGTCTGCTTGTTATGTTGGAGTAACTAAGTGGTTTTTATACATATCTGAAATTATAATCTTGATTTAGATTATAATTTCAAAATTTTCAAATAACTTTATTTTTTTTCCTTGGACCTAATGGCTTTTCTGTTTCTCTTTTAATAATTTCAATCATCTAATGATTTTTTTGTAATCTTTGACGTCTAATATCATTTTTGATGATATTTTAAGTGTTTTTTTTTTTTTTGAAATATGCTGATTTTTCATGGCCTTTTTTTTTTTTTTCCTTTTGCTTCTTTGCTCAATTTTGTCTTGTGTAGTGGCCCCCTTTTGGTCTTTCAGTCATTTGACTAGTTACCAATTCGGTTGGCCTTAATTTTTCAGTTAAATCAGATACATGTGCCTTCAATAGTTTGCAAAATGGCTAAATTTGATTAAAAAGAAAAGGGAATCTCTCTTTACTGTGATCACTATACATCTGTATATAAAAATTAACTGATCACCTGGTGTTAGAGCCCGAGCTCTCTCCGATGTCCTGTCGCCAATAGAGTTTCAAGAATCCAGATCTTAATCGATAGATGCCATCATCATCAATATGTCTTAGTTCCAATGCCGAAATGAAGGGCACCCCCTGGCCAGTTTCGACAAGACACACTTGTATATCATCTGCCGGGGACACGTACATGATTTCTTGATCATCACCATCCAAGTCGCTCACAAACGTGGTCCAATAATTAACACCAATGTATAGGTCAAATGAAGGAGTCTGATTCTTTTCATCATAGTTCCCATACCAAAACGATGCCCTAATCAAGTAGTTGTTGTTCTTGCCTTGCTCTGGTTTTAAAGTGTAACAATTTCTCTTTCCATCAGGAAAACTCCTTAAATTATTCCAGAACTGTCGATAGCCTTCATATATGTACGTCGTGGATATCTGCTTGTTTTGTCCAGAGTCTATGAACCCTTCATCGGTTTCGTATCTTATTCCGATGTCATGCTCGGTATATGCATTAGTTGCCCCACAATCAATACTAATAAAACCTTGTAAGTTCAGAGAAAAAAAGAACTCAGTGAAATAGAAAAATGATTTATCTTATTGGACTGTTGGAACAAGTTCGGTGTATCTCGATTATTTGCATAGTTCAATAGTTATTGTTTCTAATGCGTCGATGATTTGACACTTAGATCAAATGAGTCTGAATACAAAGAAGAGACCGCTTGGTTTCAATAGAAGGTCATGACTAATTGAGGGGTACGCAGACAATGAGATAGCCAACATTTCTTGACGTCATAAATAGGACAATGACACTGTACGAAGCTTAAACCACGAGACAGGAAAAATATCATGCTGTTGTGGGGAGAAAGGGGAGAAGAAAATTGGCGTCGAGGATGTCTACAATTTAGATTTCTCCTCGCCTTCTTATAAAGAGTCTAATTTGTTCTGAGATTTTAACTCATATTTCTCCCTCCTTTTTCTCTCCTTATAGTCCAAGCAAAGCATGCAAACTCTAAATCTTTTAGCATCTCACACAAACGCATGGGAACCGAAAAACTTTTCTCTTAGCATCTCATGCGAACTCAAAAACTTTTCTCAACGCAGGCGCGCAGGCATGAGAGAGAGAGAGAGAGAGAGAGAGAGAGAGAGAGAGAGAGAGAGAGAGAGAGACCTGGAATATGTTGGGCTTGAACCAAAGGGACTAGTGCTGAAGCTAAACCAGCAAGCAACGCGAACGAGAAAGCTGTAATAGATCTTGCCATTGTCATGGAGCAGTGGAGATTGTCGAAGAGAGAAGTGTGAGGAAGACATGCATGCACGTCTTATATTTATAGCGTGAGCTCTCCGCTTAACCGACATCATTTAATGGCTAAAGACCAGAACATTTCATTAGTCTCATCTTAATGTCAAATTACTAAGAGGAGCGGAAGTAACACGCAGCCTCATGTGGTGCTCGTTCGCCTTTGCATTGAATTTCCTACACTTTATAATTGACTTGAGTCAGCGCTCGAATCCAAGAAGACCAAGACTTGCAGCTAGGTCTTCATTTGCAAATGTACGAAAGTAAGTGCCGAAATTAATCCCAACAGACAGCTTTTGATTGATCACGTATGGTCCATTGGTAAATTCGAGACAATACATCATATAATGCAATATTTTTTTTTGTATGTATCATTATTACAAACACCATGGAATTGATTATATTTTTCCAGCTAGAGTCGTCCACCGTGAAAAACCATAAGGTAGATAATGGGAAGGAAGAGTAATTTTTAGGAGCATGAGTTTTGGCTCGCATTTTCAGCATTTGGCATAAATTTATTGCTTGAAAATTTCGTTGTTACTTCCATATCATTTGCAATGACCACCGATAGAACCATCGGTATCAACGAACCTTACCATGGTTTGGACCAACCACCTTTGCTTGACATGCTTCATCACCTTCCGTGTATCATTACATCATGTCCACACTAATGGGAAAAGCCCCGAAAATGCTCATTCAACTTAGAGGTAGGATATCGTGCAATTTTCGGGCTTCAGCAATATGGGAGTAATACGCACCGACTCCTCATTGGATTTGCAATTCAACAAGTTACAGTAATACATGGACATAGCTTTACGAATAAACCATTTTTTGTTCCACCAACCCCTTCGCTCTCCCAAGCGAGTGGGATTTACGCAAGAAAGCCATTAATTTCTCTTCACTTCAACAGTGGAATCCATACTATGTCTCCGGTGTAATCGTGGATTGTTGGGTCACTGCTGAATTTGTACGATCCAGCCGGTCCAAGATCGACATTTTCACTAGTCACAAGGAGCAAAGAAAGCTCTTAATGAAACATCTCATATAAGAAAGTTTAAACCCAAAAGTTATAGGGCCACCGGAATATCTTGCTTAAAAGTTTATTAATATAGATCAACCAGAGATTAAACTAAGGATAAAGACACAAAAGCTCTGTTTGTTCATGAAACATGAACGATTTAAAGAATATTTATTTGCATTACTTACAAAAATAAAGAACGAAAAATATTTTTATTATTCATGAAAATATTTATATATAAATAATTATTGACAATGAAAACTTTCCCCACTGTTTAATTATTTCAAATAATACAAGCTATTAATATTAAGAAAATATTTTGAAAATCATTCATTTTATGTAAAACAAAGAGTAAAAGTACCATAACATTCGTACAACGTTCATTTCAATATCAAAATTTCGAGTGATCTCTTGAGTAGTACATTAGTGAAAAATGATCACTTAAGTGCCTCTAGCAATAAATTTTAGCGATCTGTCCTATCTGATTTTTTTAATGAAATTTTAATTCCACATGGCTTTCTTTTAACAAAATTTAATCGGGGAGGTGGCGCGAGACCTCGAGAAGAGCGAGGACACTCTGGACCCCAATTGGAAGGAGGCAGCGATGAAGGCGTGGGTCGATTCCTGGAGGTGATGATCATGAACAAAATGTTTTACGCTTGAGATCTTGAGGACCATGAAGCAGTCGATGGACGATATATGCGCCCAACGACCCCGTCGTCAGCAACCACCTGAAGCTTTAATACCTCTTCGGTTGGTCTATTTTAAGAATCACGTTGAATTAGAACACCAATAACTCAATTCTTTATTTTTCTGTGCAAAAACAAAGGTCAGAGACCAGCATAAACTGCAATTTCTTGGGTTTCTTTAGCATTTATAGAGTGCTACAAGATTATCCTCACTTGGAGGAAGAATTTTCACCCAAATCACACTTGCCCTCATCTCCCCCTCTCTGCGTCATCTTCCTCACCCAATCCATGGTCTCGCAACTCCACTTCTTCAATGACCTCAACTCTGCTTCTTCTAGGACTCTCGCTCACAATGCTGCAGGTAACAGCTGCAATTTCAATAGTAATGTCAAGGGATTAGGATTAGGGATTGCTTCTTGGCCCTGATTTAACCCTGACTAGTCAATTTGGAGAAGAACTAAGGCTAATGAGTTATTTTTTATTGATTGGATTTCTCTGGAAAGCCACGTCAGCCTATATATAATAAATTAATGCGATGTCGAATTTTCCGATAAGAAAAATCGTTGATAATACTTAAGTAATTATTTTTGTTTTTATTTTTTTATAAAAAGGTACTCAAGTGCTTACTCAATAAGTTTTGACAACGAAGTGGATGTCATACAAAAGTTATGCCACCTCTTATATCCTTTTCCCTATTAAGGCATAACATGGAGTAGTAAAGGGATACGTCACCACACAATCAAATGTGAAATTATCTATCTTAAGCTTGTTGGGATGCTGCTATGTAACATGTAGGAGGAAATCACAAGTTGAATTAGATAATCATGATTGGGTGTTCATCTCTAACACTACCTATTTAGCACGTCGGTGGTGGTACACTTATCGGCATATGAACAGTTACGGCTTCAGCTAAAGATGCACACATGAGACTTATGTCTTCAATGGCAAAGTTTAGGAGGACACACAAGTTCTAATAAAAGAAAGCTTACGAAAGGTCCGGTCACCCCACATGCTGTTCCAAAAAAGGAAAAGAGAAGTCCGGCTTATTTGTATCTCTTAGCATATGCCATATATTATGAAAAGTAAGCCAAGCCTTCAAAAGAAATATTCCTAATAAACACATAAGGCGGTGATTATTTGAGGTAAATATTACCTGAAACCTCATAGGACCTCACCCATCTTATACGAGACTTGAGGGGTCACGGGATAAGTGTTGAATTTCCACATTTACCTTGCAAGGGGAACACCATCACAGTCAAACCCCAGAGCGGCCAATTCAATGAAGCCGGTTGATTCCATCTCACTATTTTCCACTCTCTGGCGTGCCATGTTTATGGCTAAACACTCCTTCAGTTTAGCTAAGATGTGACTTGTGTCTGGCCTCTTAATTGCATATGGCGAAGCACATCACGACATCCCTATCTTCACGACTTTCCAGGCTGACATTCGTTGGGTCCGCGTGCTCTCTACGTCTCCGCTTTTGACGATTGGGAGTCACCCACCGCATTTTCTACAGTTTATATTGACCGAGTCATCGCTACAAACCAAAAAGACCAAGACTTGCGGCTAGGTCTTCATCAGCATGTGCCCAAGTCTCACGACCACAATCAATTTGATTGATGACATATAGATCATTGTTAAATCTGAAGCAATATATCATATTATGCGTTAATTTATTATTTACCATGATTTATTTTTATTTTTCCAGCCGGAGGCATCCGCCTTCAGTTTAGCTAAGATGTGGCTTGTTGTGTCTGGCATCACGGATGGCGAAGCACATCACGACATCCCTATCGTCGTGACTTTCCAAGCTGACATGCCCTGAGTCCGCAGTGCTCGCTACGTCTCCGCTTTTGACAATTGGAGTCGCCCACTGCATTTTCTCCGGTGGTTGGTAACCGAGTCATGGCTACAATCCAAAAAGACCAAGACTTGCAGCTAGGTCTTCGTCAGCATGGGTCCAAGTCTCAGCACCACAATCAATGTCAATACGCGGTTTTTTTGATTGATGACATATAGATCATTGGTAAATCTGGAGCAACATATCATGTTTTGCGCTAATTTATTATTTACCATATCATTATTATCATGAATTATTTTTATTTTTCGGGCTGAAGGCATCCGCCTTCAATTTAGCTAAGATGTGGCTTGTGTCCGGCATCGCAGATGGCGAAGCACATCACGACATCCCTATCGTCACGACTTTCCAAGCTGACATGACCTGACTCCGCAGTGTTCGCTACGTCTCCGCTTTTGACTATTGGAGTCGCCCACTGCATTTTCTCCAGTTTATAGTAACCGAGTCATGGCTACAATCCAAAAAGACCAAGACTTGCAGCTAGGTCTTCATCAGCATGTGTCCAAGTCTCAGCACCACAATCAATGTCAATACGCGGCTTTTTTGATCGATGACATATAGGCCGCGTTTGATAATCGAGATAAAATTCGAGATAAGATGTAATTTATTCTATCTTACGTTTAGTACTCGCTCAAGACATGATAAAGTCGGATATAAGGGGGATATAGGCATGATAAAATTATCCTATGGAAGATGTGGGATAAAGGTGGTAGGATTTATAATGTTTATAATAGGAAAATTATTTTTCTCGAATAACAAACTTATTAAATTAAGAAAATTGAAATTATATTTCAATATAAATAATATTTGAATTCTAATTTAAGAAAGTAAAAATAAAAAGGGTTAATACGCTGAAAAATCCCAAACTGGTACACCTGTGACAAATTTACCCCAAACTATTTTTTTGACCACAAAAAACCCCAAACTGGTATACCTTTGACAAATTTACCCAAAACTGGTACACTTGTGACAAATTTACCCTCTATTAGTTTTCGTTAAATTTTATTGTCAAATTATTAAGTTAAATGACACATGACAGTTGACTAATATACCAATTTAAGATTTTACACTCCGTTTGTCACAATTTACAATTTTTTTGTGGTATTAATCCAATTTAGCGAAGGGTATATTTGTCACAAATTTACCAATTTAGGGTTTTTTGCGGTCGAATAAATTAGTTTGTGGTAAATTTGTCATAAATGTACCAATTTAGCGTTTTTTATGGTTAGTCGGAGTAAATTTATCACAGGTGTACCGGTTTAGGGTTTTTCATGATCCAAAAAATAATTTTTGGTAAATTTGTCACAAGTGTACTAGTTTTGGGTTTTTCAGGGTACTAACCCAAATAAAAAAATAGAAATTTATCTTTAATTAATCTTATTTTAATTTATATATTCAACTTTAATTATATCTTATAATAAAATTCAATCTATAAATTAAATATTTATATTTATTATATATTTTAGGTATTTGTGTATTTTAGATATGTTAGTACAGTTTACTATTTGATAAAATTTTATTAAAGAATGATGAAGGGGAAAAAAGAAATAATAAAGAAAATAATATAAAAAAGAGGAAAAATAAAATGAAAATAAATTAAGAAATAGTGTTACGAGAGATTTTCACCATCTCCATTTATGAACATTTAGGTTCATTTATAATGACATGTCATTTATATTAAAAAAAAATGTACATGATATGATGTGAATATATCCGACTTTAGTACTGCGATTCACCAAACAATGGACAAGATATAAAAAAAATCACAGGATTTCATATTATGTCATATCCAGTCCTATCCCGATTAGAAATCCAAACGGCCAAACGTAACCATAGATCATTGGTAAATCTGAAGCAACATATCATGTTATGCACTAATTTATTATTTACCATATCATTATTATCATGAATTATTTTTATTTTTGCGGCAGGAGGCAATCCACCTTCAGTTTAGCTAAGGTGTGACTCGTTTCTGGCCTCTTAATTGCAGACGGTGAATCACCAGAATACATCTCGATCTTGACTGCTTTGGAAGCCTAGCTCACGTTGGAGCCGTTCGGATATTCCTTGGGTCCGCAATGCTCTCCATCTCTCCTCTTTTGATAATTGGAGTTACCCACTGAATTTTCTTCAGTTTATATTGACCGACTCACGGCTATAATACAAAAAGACCAAGACTTGCAGCTAGGTCTTCGTCGGCGTGTGTCCAAGTATCGAGACCACAATCAATGTCAATGCACAGCCTTTTGGATTGATGACAAATACACCATCCATAAATCTAAAGCAATATATCACGTTATGCATTAATTTAGAGCGTCTATGATAAAATTTCTATTTCTCTATTTTATTTTTTATTTTTTTCGGAACAAATTTGAAATAAAAATCCGTTTAGTAACACAATTTAATTTTTCTATTTCTGGAACAAATTTTTATTCTAGAAATAAATTTGGAGTAAAAATCAGAAATTAAAATTTTTAACTTTTCTAATTCTAGAACAAAAGTGAAAATGAAAACTCTTCTCATCGTTCACTCTCGTCACTGCCCACCCACCGTCTGTGAGATGCCGGATGCCCACCGCCACCTCCTAGAAATAGAAATTTTATTCTGTTCTTTTTTTTCCATAAACATAAATTTTGAGTAGTTATTAAACGTGTTTCCTTACTTAGAAACTCGTCAAGGAAATAAAAATTGAGAAATCAAATCCTGGTTAGAAATTGATTTCTGTTTCAGAAATTTTGTCATAAGCACCCTTATTATGTATCATATTATTATTACAATGAATTATCTTTATTTTTCCTGCTGGAGGCATCTGCCTTCAGTTTAGCTAAGGCGTGACTTGTGTTTGCCCTTTAATCGCAGATGGCGAAGCACAAGACGACATCTCTATCTTCACGGCTTTCCAAGCCTAGCTTATGTTGGAGCCGTTCGAGTATTCCTTGGGTCGGCAATGCTCTCTATGCCTCCTCTTTTGATGATTGGAGTCACCCACTGAATTTTCTTCGGTTTTTATTGACCGACTCATGGCTACAATATAAAAAGACCAAGACTTGCAGCTAGGTCTTCGTCAGCATGTGTCCAAATTTAAAGACCACAATCAATGTCAATACACAACATTTTTTATTGATGACATATAGATCATTGGTAAATCTGAAGCAATATATTATGTTATGCGCTAATTTATTATTTACCATATCATTATCACCATGAATTATTTTTATTTTTCCAGCTGGAGGCATCCAACATGGAAAACCAGTAAGGTAAATTATTATAAGGAAGAGTAATTGATAGGAGGATGAGTTTTTACTCACGTTTTCAGCAGTTGGCATGGTCGGAAATAACTAATTGACGACAACATTTTCATGGGAGATAAAGAATTTCTGGCTCCGAATGCCATGTCTATATCATCTGCAACGACCACTGAACAGACCATCATTATGAATGAACCTTACCATGGTTTAGGCGGACCGCCTTCGATCGCCATGCATCATTACCGAAGGCTAATTTTGTTATCTAGATTAAGAAAAACTATTTGGTTATGCATGGGTAACTCAAGAAAGGGAAAAGTACCAAAAAAATTCTAAACTTTTTGCATCGGTACCAATCAATCTTAAGTTTTTCAATTGGATCAATTTAGTCCTAAACATTTTCACATTGGTACCAATTCAGTTCATCCGGCTAATTTAAACTGTAAATTGCTTACGTGAGCGCTGGTGGTCCTACATGACACCACCAGCACTGACGTGGACAAATTTTATAATTTTTAAATATTTTTTCAGATGTTCTTTAATTTTTTTTCCTTTTTCTTTTTTTTTCTCTTTTTTTTTTTTCCTTTTTTCTTTCTCCTTATCCTTTGGCCAGCGAGGTCGCTGGCTGACCATCATCGACCACAAGTGAGGGTGTGGCGGCCCTCGCCTAGATCTAGGGGAGGGCACCATGCCCTTGCTTGCTACAAGTGAGGGCATTGAGCCCTTACCCAGATCTAGGCAAGGGCCACAACGGCCTCGCCTGAGGCGTCACAGCCATCGCCCGCCACAAACGAGGGCCTTCACGCCATTGCCTATGGCCGACGAGGGCCGCCGCGCCCTTGTTGGCCAATAGGCTAGGGTTTCAGCCTTCGTTGGCCAATAGGTAAGGGTTTCGCCCTCACTTGGATTAGGTGGGGGCCGACGCCCTTGCCTATGGCAAGCGATGGTCAGCCGGCGACCTCGTCGGCCAAGGGGTAAGGAGAAAGAAAAAAAAAAGAAAAGAGAAAAAAAGAAAAAAAAGAAAATATATATATTTAAAAATTATAAAGTTTGTCCACGTTAGCACCGGTGACGTCATGTAGGACTGCTAACGGCCACGTTGGCAATTTCTGTCCTAAATTGGCCGAATAGACTGAATTGATACTAATGTAAAAATGTTTAAAACTAATTGGTCCATTTAAAATATTTAAGACTAAATTGGTACTAATGCAAAAGTTTAGGACTTTCCCCGAGAAAGAGTAAGGCAATTGTTGCTTTCAATGAAAATGATATTTCAGAAGAAGTCTATTAGAAACGTTAAAAAGCACCTTTCATTGGTGAATAAGGTTATACATTCAAATATAATTAATGCGTTGTGGAAATAGCTATACTTCTCAAAAGTCCAGTCACCCCTCGTGTTATTCAAAAAGGAAAAAGGAAAAACGCTAGACTTATTTGTCCCTCTTAGGATATACCATGTCTTAATGACCGGTTCAATGTGGACTGAGCCCTAAAAAAAGTATTTTGAGCGAACATATGAAGTGATGACCATCTCAAGTGGATCTTACTCATTTATAACATCACAAGACATCATCTTTTTCGACGTGGGAATTGAAATACTATGTGATATGTCTTGAATTTCCCCCATTTACCTCGCAACGGGAACACTATCACAGTCAAGACCCAGAGTGGCCATTTCAAAGAAGCTGTTTGATTCCATCTCACCATTTTGCACTTTCTGGCTTGCCACGTCTACGGCTAGACATTGCTTCAGTTCAGCCAATATAGGACTCATGTCTCGCCTCTGAATTGCGAATAGTGGCTTACATGACATTGCTATATCCACAGCTTTCCAAGTCGAGCTTATGTTGAAGTGTCTGTTTAACCTTGGGTCTCCAATGCTCTCCCTGTCTCCATTTTTGATGATTGGAGTCACCCACTGAAGTATGTGGATGTTACCCTCTTGGGTTCTTAGTGAACATTCACTTCCTCTCTTTTCGGATTAATTTGTATGTTTCTAGAGGGAGTGAACCACTAATCTCTAGAATGATATAAGGGGATGAATCATTTGTTGGATGAAATCCCTTAAAAGTATTTTGAAGTTGACAAAACAGTTTTATCAGTCTAGTCTAAAGACTTACAGACTCTTTTGACAAAGTCTGAAGATCAAAGTCTGAAGATTAAAGTCTGAAGCTAGCAAGACTCAAGACTTATATTTCAAAGTCTACTCACATGGACAGTTTCCAGGACGACGTTTATTCCGATCTTATATGATCTTTATTCTAACGACTGGTGGATATCTTTCTACTGGATTCAGCACTAAACGATCTTAGTTTTATATGGAATATGTTTAGATTCTTTGACGACTTCGCAACTTATATTTGGAAGGATCTACTTATGGAAACCGAGATCCTGATTGTATGGGCGAGCAGGATTGATGGGCTATCAACACTTACCTTAAAGAGCTCGAGATCTCTCTAATTGATTCTGTCCAACGGGTTGATTGGAAGAAATTCTTTGGAAGGTGCCAACGGTATTGAAGGCATGAAGAAGTATATAAGAGAGATGCTCTAGTTGTTGAAGGGTGCGGATAGAAGAATTCCAAAGTCTGAATCTCCTTTTCTATTTTGCGATATCATTCTTTGAGCGTTACATGTAATCAAAAGAGAGATCATATTGTAGACCTTGAGGAAGTGTAGTAGAGTAATCTACACTGTGGACTCAAGAGCGTGAGACTGTAATCACTCTTATTGATTCTTAGTGAAATCCAGCCAGAAGGGCTGTCCGTGCGGGAGAGTGGACGTAGGCTTGATCTAAGCCGAACCACTATAAATCTGGAGTCTTGATTCTCTATCCCTAATCCTTTATATTGTTAACTGTTTTCATTTGCTGCAATCGTTGATTTTAAATTATTTATATCTCATTCAGTTTAAATTATTAAAATCGCTTTAAACACCTATTCACCCCCCTCTAGGTGCTAATTCTAGTCCTAACAATTGGTATCAGAGCTTGTGTACTTGTTTATAAGAAGTGTCTTTACTTCTAAGTAAAAGATCTATGGCTAGTATGCTGCCTACAGGGTTGGTTGAAGGTCAAAGCAATACCAGACCTCCATACTTTAATGGAAAAGATTACAGCATATGGAAAAATAAGATGAAGGCATTCCTAAGATCGAAAGATCATTTGGAATGGGAAGTGGTTGATAAAGGAATTATTCCTGCTGCTGCATCAGACTCAGAGAGAGGAAAAGGACTTGTTGTTCCTACTCTTTTGACTCAAGAAGAAATCACCAAGAGACAGACTCTCGACGCCAAAGCTATTTACTCTTTATATTGTGTTTTATCCCCTACTGAATATAATAGAATATCTTCTTGTGATACAGCAAAAGAAGTATGGGATAGGCTTCACATTACCTATGAAGGAACTGATCGTGTGAAAGAAACAAGGATCAACATTCTCTTGGGACAATATGAAGTCTTTAAGATGAGATCAGGAGAATCAATTACTGACATGTTTAGTCGCTTTACTGAAATTGTGAATGGTATTGAATATCAGGGACATCCAATCTCAGTACATATGAAGGTCAATAAACTTCTTCGAGGACTCTCAAAAGACTGGAATTATATAAAAACCTCAATAAGAGAGACACAGAGGATTGCTCCACTTTCTGTAGATGAATTGGTTGGAACTCTTCAATCCTATGAAGTAGAACAGACCAACGAAGAGGAAGACTCAAAAGGTAAGAAATCTATTGCCTTAAAAGTCTAATGATTATTCTGATGTTACAGACTCTGAAGAAGATCTAGATGATGAAGAACTGGCACTTATGATAAAGAGATTCAGAAAGTTGAACAGAAAAGGAAGGAAATTCAATTGGAAGAAACAAAACTCTCAAAGGTTTCAAAACAGGTCAACAGAGGAAGAAGATACGAATAAAGAAGTGACTTGCTTTGAATGCAAGAAAAAGGGACACATCAGACCTAACTGTCCTCTGTTAAAGAAGAGAAAATGGAAGACTGAGAAAAACAGGAAGGCACTCAAAGCAGAGACTTGGAGTGATACTGAATATGAAGATAGTGACAATGATTATGCCAATATTTGTTTGATGGCAAAATCAGACTCAGACTCAGACCTTGATTCAGACAGCGAACTCGAGGTTAGTAACTTGAAAATTCCTGTTAAAGTTTCTAAATACATTGATGAACTTTGTCTTAGTCTGAAAACCTCTTTTAAGAGGATCTCCGAATTGAAAAGGGAAAATTCTGCATTGAAACAACAGGATAAACTTATGAAAGAAAAGTTTGAAAAACTGGAAAAAGATTTTGCTGTTGTGAAAGAAAACTCATACAGTATTTCAAATGAAAATAATTCTTTGAAAAAAGATATCACTAACATATCAAAGAGATTTTCAAATAGTTCTGAAAATCTGGATAAGATTCTTTCAATACAAAGACCATATTTTGACAAGTTAGGTCTTGGTATGACTTCTGAAACTATTCCACTGATTGATTTTCCGAAGGTAAAAGAAAGAATTAAACAAAGACCAGCTAGAACTGTTTACAAGAATCATTTCCAGAAAGTCTTTGTAAAACCTGTTGGTAGAAATGCTCTGAGATGTTCCAAGTGTGAAAGCTTAGAACACTTTGAGAAAGAATGTCCTTTGGTTTGGAGACCTGTTAAAAAGAGCTGGGCTAAGACTGTCTATTGTTCTAACACTTTTGGACCCAAGATGGTATGGGTACCAAAAAGAGCTTGATTTCTGTTAATTGCAGGTTACTATCAAAAAGAAGATAAAATGGTATCTTGATAGTGGCTGCTCAAGACATATGACAGGAGACTCAAGCTGCTTCATAAAACTTATCCAAATAGACGGAGGAAAAGTTTCCTTTGGTGGTAACAACAGAGGAAAGATTACTGGTCGAGGAACAGTGAAGATTGGAAGTTTGTCTATCAATAATGTTTCATTGGTTGAAGGATTAAATTACAACTTGCTTAGCATAAGTCAGTTGTGTGATTCTGGTTTCAAGATCAACTTTCAGGAAGAAACGTGCTCTAGAATCAGTAAAGACCTTACTCAATCTTTTACTGGTCAAAGACATGGAAATATCTATCTTCTGGATGTGAATCAAGAAAGATCACAATGCTTAATATCAGTACAAGATGAAGCAAATCTATGGCACAAAAAGCTAGGCCATATCAACATGAAGCAGATCAACAAGATCTCTACAAAGAAACTTGTTCGAGGATTGCCAATTCTGAATTATTCAAAGTCTGATCTATGTACACCATGCGTACTGGGTAAACAGGTTAGAAATTCTTACAAATCAATAAATAAAGTTTCCACTAATCATGTATTGCAGCTTTTGGACATGGATTTGTTTGGACCTACTAGAACGAAAAGCATTGGTGGTAAAAGGTTCTGTCTGGTAATAGTGGATGACTATTCACGATTTACTTGGGTCTACTTTCTTACAAGTAAGTCAGAGACTTTCTCTCTCTTTTCAAAATTTGCTAAAAATGTGCAGAATGAGAAAGGTCACACTATTACAAGCATTCGTACAGACCATGGAGGTGAGTTTGAAAATCAAGACTTTGCTAATTTATGTGATGAATTTGGTTTTCAACACAAATTCTCTTCTCCATATACACCAGAACAGAATGGGGTTGTGGAAAGAAAGAATAGATCTTTACAAGAAATTGCAAGAACACTTTTAATTGGAAATCAAGTTTCTTCAAGGTTTTGGGCAGAAGCTGTTTCAACTGCTTGTTATATTATAAACCGAGTGTTTTTAAGACCAATTCTTGAGAAAAACTCCTTATGAAATTTTTAAAGGGAAGAAACCAATAGTTTCTTATTTTCAAATATTTGGTTGCAAATGTTTTATTCTAAAGAATGCAAATGATCGTGTTGGTAAGTTTGAAGAAAAATTAGATGAAGGATTCTTTCTTGGATACTCTACTTCAAGCAAAGCTTTTAGAGTGTTCAACAAAAAGACTCAAACTGTGGAAGAATCAATGAATGTCAAATTTCAAGACTCTCCACTAGTTCAGCAGATACAGACTGAAGATTCAGAATCTGCTCCAGACATTGCTAGATCTAACTCCACTGAAGCAGTTGCTAAATCAAAATCAGTACAACAAGCTACTGATGAAGAACCTACTCAAGAAGAAGATCAACAATCTATCAGACTGAACAGTAACTGGAAGCACAAGTCTAGTCATCCTGAAGATCTCATTATTGGAAACATTAATGAGGGAATTCGAACAAGATCCAAAAGGCGAGAAGAGTCTAGTGTTGTTGCTCTTATTTCTGAAATAGAACCCAAATATATTGAAGAAGCTTTAGCTGATGAAAGCTGGATTGAAGCAATGCAAGAAGAACTCAGACAATTCAGTATTAACGACGTATGGGAATTAACTCCCAAACCAAAAGGTAAATCAGTTATTGGAGCTAAATGGGTTTTCAGGAACAAAGTTGATGAAAAAGGCAAAGTAACGAGAAACAAAGCAAGACTCGTAGCTAAAGGATACACGCAAGAAGAATGGATAGACTATGATGAGACTTACGCCCCAGTAGCAAGGTTAGAGGCAATCAGATTACTACTTGCTTTTGCTTGCTATAAGAATTTCAGGTTGTTTCAAATGGATGTCAAAAGTGCATTCCTGAATGGATTTATTCAAGAAGAAGTCTACGTAGAACAACCTCCTGGATTTGAAGATTCAAAGAAACCAGACTCTGTGTTCAGACTGAAGAAAGTTTTATATGGATTGAAACAAGCTCCTCGAGCTTGGTATGAAAGGCTAAGTAATTTCTTAATTCATAGTGGCTTTTCTAAAGGAAAGGTAGACACTACTTTGTTCATTAAAAAGGAAGGTAAAAGCTTTCTACTTGTTCAGATTTATGTTGATGACATCATATTTGGATCATCTAATGAGACTTTGTGCAAGAAAATTTCTAAGTCTATGCAGGATGAATTCGAGATGAGCATGATGGGTGAACTATACTTTTTCCTTGGTCTACAAGTCAAACAACTAAAGGAGGGAATATTCATTCATCAAGAGAAATATGCAAAAGAACTTGTTAAAAAGTTCGGTCTGGAGAATTGCAAAAAGACTGACATACCAATGTCAAGTTCCTTGAAGATAGACAAAGATGAAGCAGGGAAGAAAATTGACCAAAAGTTATACAGGAGTATCATTGGCTCACTTCTTTATCTTACTGCATCCAGACCTGACATATTATTTAGTGTTTGCATATGTGCTAGGTTTCAATCTGACCCTAGAGAATCTCACTTAAGCGCTGTTAAACGTATTATTAAATATGTTGCTACTACTGCTAAGATCGGTCTTTGGTATCCCAAAGAATGAGACTTTACACTTATTGGCTATTTAGACGCAGATCTTGCAGGTTGTAGAGTTGAAAGAAAAAGCACTTCAGGTACTTGTCAATTGCTTGGAAACAGGGCAGTATCCTGGTTTTCAAGAAAACAAAGTACTGTGGCTCTTTCAACAGCTGAAGCAGAATACGTTGCTCTTGGGAGTTGTTGTTCTCAAATATTGTGGATAAAACAACAACTGTAAGACTTTGGCATTGAAGACTCTTGCACAGAAATTAGATGTGACAACACCAGTGCAATCAATCTTACAAAGAATCCTATCCTACATTCAAGAGCAAAACATATTGAGATTCGACATCACTTTATAAGAGATCATGTTCAGAACAAAGAAGTCTTGATACAATTCATAGACTCAAAGAATCAACTGGCAGACATCTTCACAAAGCCACTTGAGAAAAGCTTGTTTGAGTCTATTCGCTCAAGACTCAATATATTATCTCTTGAAGAATGCTGAAGCTCAGACTCAGTAACTAAAGTCTGACAGAGTATCAGACTCAAAGGTTAAAAGACTGAGAATATGAATTGACACGACTGTAAGTTTCCTTACTTAAACTGTCTTATTGATAAGGTAAGATTATCTGTCTATTTTAAGTCGGTTATTTTTTTAAAAAAGAGTGGTTATCGTTTTATTAAGGCAGTTATTTTTTCAAAAAGGAAAATTCAAGATTTTCAAAAGATGCGACGCTTGGTTTATCCCCCATACCTGTTATACTTATACATCTCTTCTCCTTCGTTTTCACTTTACTCAAAAACCCTAGATCAAAAGCTTTGCACTGCTCTGCAATTTTCTCTCCAAAACTTCTTCGTTTCAAAGTTCTCAACTTTCTTGCGACACAAGTGAAAAAGTCTCTCCAAAGAAAAGCACAATGTCGTATCAGAGGAAGTCTTCCAGAATAGCAAACAGGGGACCACAGGGATCTGGTGAGGGGCCTACGCACTTTGATCTCACTGAGGAAAGCGACATTCCTACTGAGCAAACTCCTCAACAATCTCAACAGCGGTCATCCCCAACTAGACCTCAAGAACAGGGCCCTCAAGATGCAGAAACGATTTATGAAGATATCGAACCAGTAAAAACTCTTAAGCCTGCCTTTGTTTACAAGCTATACTCTGCGTTAAAGGAATGTGGTTCTACTATGTCTTTTGTAGATGAGTTTCTGAAAGAGAAGGGTTATAGAAACGAGACGCACTTTCTTACTGTCATGGAAAGGTCTGGAGTTGTGCCTGAGGGAACGGCTGCAAGAGCATTTGCAAATTTCCCTAGTGACCCTAGGTTTAGTAGTATGAATCAGCCTGAGGGAAAGGATGATGATGAAAAGATGTTCATACACTTTAAACCATGGATGGGTGTGGCTGCAAGCCTTCGAGGGAAGAAGGATGAATTGTTCCGTTCAGACGGACACCGGAAGAGGTATGAAAAATTGCTGAAGCGTGGGGTGATGAACCCACGAACTGTGGATTTCGATTTTCTGGACTTGTTGAGCATAAATCTACGAGAGAAATTCGAAAAAATCCAACTTTATCAGTTCTGCACAGACTGTGACACGGCACATTCTGAATTGACGGCCTATTTCTACTCCAATATCAGTTTCATTGATGCAAACAGCTTTACTTTCAGCGTGAGGGATAAGGAGTATGTCATTGATAATGACATTTTGGCTTATGTGCTTGGTGTGGAAAGAGAGGCTTTCCAACCAATAGGCGTGTCTGTAAGCCATGCTACTCTTGAACTAGCAAGGGACAGAATTGCAGAAGGAAGACTCTCTTACTCCAGAATGAATGCAACAAATACTTTGCTGCACAAGATTGTAATCAACTGTCTAAGACCCAAATCGACATCTAAGACAGATGTATCAATCTCTGAAGCTAAGTTGATGTTTGCCATCAAGATTGGTGTGAACTTCTCTTTGCCGCATACCATCATTTTTCACATGTATAGATGCATGGTTAAGGACAAAGGAAAGCTTCCTTATGCTGCTCTCATTACTCGTCTCTTCAAACATCTACACATTCAACCTCCTCATATTTCACAGTGAAGACTATTGATAAAATGGTCATCGGGCTGAGGATGATTACCAAGATGCGTCTGAAAGAGCTTAGCAAGAAGCTGGAGCAATTCAAGGAAAAGACTCCTATCAAGCTCAGACCAGACTCTTCAGCAGCCAAAAGGAAAGGGAAAGAGCCTGTGGTTAGTTCTACCAAGAAGAGGAGGGCAATCATCCTGGAAGATGAAGATGATGAGGATGCAATACCCATCTCTACTCTTATTTCTCAATTTGCTGCATCTATTCCAACTGTTCCAGAACATCAAGGTGCAGAAGAAGAGAAAGAAGAAGAGAAAGAGGAAGAGAAAGAAAAAGAGAAAGAGGAAGAGAAAGAAGAAGAGAAGACAGAAAGAGAGGAAGAGAAAAGAAAAGAAGAACCAGCAGATGAACCAGAAAGAACAGATTCTCCAGCAGAAAAGGAGGATCTACAATAGCCTGTCACTGAGGAAACTCCTCAGAAAGAAGAGTTCTTTTCTCCTCCAGAAGACATGGAAACAGGGGGAGATAAAGAAAGAGAACACACACCTCTTCGGCTGACTTTCAGAGAAGAGGATGCACAAACAGGTGTTAGTCGATCACCTCCTAATGCTGAGGATATTCATGCTGCACAGTTTCCTGAATGAGAGGCATCATCTCCACACACTGAACCTCCTGCTGACATTCATACTGGCTTGACTCCACCTTCAGACCGAGCTAAAACAAGCACTCAGACTGACAACTCTGGAGATTTTCAAAGACTGCTTGAGATCATCTTGGAACTAAAAGGTCAAATTTATGCCATGGGATATGAATTTCAGACCTTGCAGAATGAAAATCATGCAATGTTCATCACTTTGCATGATCAGCTTAAAGATGTTCAGCGTCAGATTCAGGATACTGCAAAGGGCACTACTCTCACCCAAGTACATGAAGATTTGAGGAAGTTGGAAGACACGGTCAAGTCTATGGAAGACTTTCAACTTGTTCGCATTCCTCGAGCTCCTTGATTTTTTAATGCTGACAAAAAGGGGGAGAAGACTTTGTAGATTTTTTTTTATTCTCAAACCAAACCAAATCCTATCTTTTTATTTTTTTTTATTGCTTGCTATCTTGACTTTGACTTGAGTTTTTAAACGTGTGCAGTTTTTTGAATGTGTGCTCACTTTGGCAATACTTTAAGCTTTGTAAATTAGATAGTACTGTCTGTTTATGACTAATGAGGTTTCGGTGAATGCAGATCTGTGTACAGGAAAAGTCTGTGTACAGGATATCTATGTACAGGATAACTTCTACTATCTTATTTAATCTTTTATGATGCTTGCTTAAAAGTTGTATTGCAGGGCGATAATATTCAAATCTGCAGGAAAGTTTTGTCACCATCAAAAAGGGGGAGATTGTTGGATGAAATCTCTTAAAGTATTTTGAAGTTGACAAAACATTTTTATCAGTCTAGTCTGAAGACTTACAGACTCTTTTGACAAAGTCTGAAGATCAAAGTCTGAAGATCAAAGTCTGAAGATCAAAGTCTGAAGCTAGCAAGACTCAAGACTTATATTTCAAAGTCTACTCACATGGACAGTTTCCAGGACGACGTTTATTCTGATCTTATATGATCTTTATTCTAACAACTAGTGGATATCTTTCTACTGGATTCAGCACTAAACGATCTTAGTTTTATATGGAATATGTTTAGATTCTTTGACGACTTCGCAACTTATATTTGGAAGGATCTACTTATGGAAACCAAGATCCTGATTGTATGGGCGAGCAGGATTGATGGGCTATCAACACTTACCTTAAAGAGCTCGAGATCTCTCTAATTGATTCTGTCCAACGGGTTGATTGGAAGAACTTCTTTGGAAGGTGCCAACGGTATTGAAGGCATGAAGAAGTATATAAGAGAGATGCTCTAGTTGTTGAAGGGTGCGGATAGAAGAATTCCAAAGTCTGAATCTCCTTTTCTATTTTGCGATTTCATTCTTTGAGCATTACATGTAATCAAAAGAGAGATCATATTGTAGACCTTGAGGAAGTGTAGTAGAGTAATCTACACTGTGGACTCAAGAGCGTAAGACTGTAATCACTCTTATTGATTCTTAGTGAAATCCAGCCAGAAGGGCTGTCCGTGCGGGAGAATGGACGTAGGCTTGATCTAAGCCGAACCACTATAAATCTGGAGTCTTGATTCTCTATCCCTAATCCTTTATATTGTTAACTGTTTTCATTTGCTGCAATCGTTGATTTTAAATTATTTATATCTCATTCAGTTTAAATTGTTAAAATCGCTTTAAACACCTATTCACCCCCCTCTAGGTGCTAATTCTAGTCCTAACATCATTAATCTCTAAAATGATATAAGGAGGGGGGTTGAATCGTTACAAAAACAAAGTATATTTTCTTTGTTGAGTTTCCGATCTTTCTCCACAATTAGAATTTGAACTTTTGTTGTGTGCGCCCAGCAAGTGGTATTGAGCAAACGGTAGGAGACCGTAAACTCAAAGCTCAGGAGACATGGTGCATGAAGACAGTGGTCCAAGACTGTTCTACATGAGCAGGTGGTCCAGGATCGGAGAGCCAGAGTTCGACTAGTGCATAATCAAGGATTGTGATCAATTGGTCTAAGACCAAGCTTACTTGGTATAATGTTGGGTATTATAACCAAGTCATGCTCGTGGATATTTCGAGTTTTTTTGGCAGCATTGAAAGGCTCAACAATCCCATTGGTAATAATTAGAGGATCCGCGTTCATATTTACCTATTGGGTCAAAACTTAAGAGAAATTGTTGGCGGCAGCAACACCACACTATACATAGATGATAACGAGTCAAGAAAGCAGAAGATAAAAGTTGGAATTGTGCTTTATGTTCTTGTAGTGATTGTTGAAGATGAATTGTTACAAAACATCGATAAGGCAATGACTTTGAAGGAGGTGTGAGATGCCTTGCGGCACTGTTTGCAACAACGAACAATGCCAAGCTGCAATGTTGGAGAACAAGTTATTGTCAATTTCACAACAACGCATGACGGTGAGTTAATAATTCTCCAAAGTTAAATCTCTTTGTCAAGAAATTCTAAAATTGGATTCTCAAAGTGCCATGTCCAAGATAAGGATAAGGAGAATTATCATTCATGGATTATGACCGGAGTATAATGATATTGTTATGGCCATTTGTAGATAGGCACAAGACCCAGCTCTTACTAATCTAGAGAATATCTTGGCCAACCAAGAGGCTTTAAATGAAAAGTTGTTTAAGGTCTTAGTCAAGGATGATAAAAGTGCACTAGTTAGTAATAAAGAAGTGTTCAAGAAGAAGTGTTCAAGAGTAAGAGGAGAAACAGATCATGCACTAAAGATCAAAAAAAAAAAAAAACAAAAAAAAAAGGAGGTTTGGACACCCGGAGTGCCAAAACTTGGCACGGATGAACATTTAAGTGCCAAAACTTTGGAAAAGTACACTTAAGTGCCAAAATCGGAGTATAATTGATCACTTAAGTGCCATTCTGGCCAAAATCAGGCCAAATTGCTGACGTGGCAATTTCCTGGCGAGGTGAGTGCAAAATGGCGTCGTTTTGCACGCTGACGTGGCAAGAAAATGCAAAAACGATGTCGTTTTGTGTTTGATGTGTAAATAATTAATATAAAAATTAATTAAATAAAATTTAAACTTAAATTTATTTAAAATATTCTAAAAAAAAAACTTAAAATTAAAAATTTTAAAAAAGGGGGGAACGAAGGAGGCGGCTGAGGGCTGAGCCCTCGCCGCCGCCGCCTCCCCGCCGCCGCCGGGAAGGGCTAGCGACGGAGGGGAGAGGGTCAGACGGGGTGGCCGACCCCTGGCCGACCGGCGGCGAGGGCCGCGACCCTCCTCAGCGGCCTCCTTGCCCCCCCCCCCCTTTTTAGAATATTTTAAATAAATTTAAGTTTAAATTAAATTAAATTAATTTTTATATTTATTATTTACACATTTTTATTTTTTTAGAATATTTTAGCCGGTAGATTAATTTTTATTTTGCAGACAACATCATTTCAGGTGAGTTTGAGCCAAGTCAGCTCTCCGGCGAACCACATAGGCAAGTAAAAATAATAAAATATTGCCACGTAGGATTTCCAGCAAGGTTCGCCGGAGGTGGCACTTAAGTGTCCCACTTTTCAAAGAAAGTGGCACTTAAATGTACATTTTCAAAGTTTTGGCACTTAAGTATCCCCTCGTGCCAAGTTTTGGCACTTAGGCTGTACTTCTGCAAAAAAAAAAGGTCACTGAAACTATCAAAGAGCTAGAGAGAGCTCATTGGGATCGAGGAAACTATAACAAGAATGGAGATAAGAACATATAGAGGGGAGATGGTCATTGCTAAATTTGTGGCAAAATTGCTCACTTTACTAGGGATCGTCGATTAAAATGATCATAAGGAAATGTTGCAGCATCTATCATGAAAGAGAACAACAGTTAAGAAGAGTGAGATTTCCAAGCATTTATTATGGTAAAAAACTAGTAGAGCTCGCAGCCTTCTCTATCACTATGTTAGATGATGCAACGGCTTTTGTCATGGTAAGTTTAAACTAATCAATTACGACAATGATTGGATAGTTGACTCATGATGCTTAAATCATATGGATCAAAACAATCTATCCAACATGTTTGAGTATACCAGTAGATGAGTAGTAGTCATCGCAAAACCAGACAATGATTACATCCAATTCAGTTGACATCATATTGATTAGCAAAGCACGTGTATCACGTACCAAGATTGAAAAAACCTATTGTTGGTGTCACAACTTACAACTCGAGAAATTATGTGGTGTTTCACCTAAACGATTTTAAGGTGCGGTGCAGTTTTAAACCCACTAGTAGGTTGATCATGGAGGGGTGTGGACTAAAGTTTATATACATGATGTTGGCATAGACGACACACATGGACAAAATCCAAAAGAGTGAGACACTCGATTGACATGCTCAAGTCTGACACATAAGTTATCATAAGTTAAAGGTGATGATGGAGAAGGCTATGATAAAGGGTCTCCCCCAATTAGATGTTGGAGAAAACATAACATGTGTTTGGTGTCAACATAGGAAGACACATCAACTTTTGTGTGAGGAATTCCAATACCAAGCCAAGACTCCTCTTGAACTCATCCACTAAAATGCATTTGGACTAGCAAAGCAACAGTATTTAGATGTCAAAGTACATGACAACGTTCAATGCCAATTTCTTTAGGTATGTTGATTTTATAGAAAAAATGTAAGGAGTTTAAAGAAAATGCAGAAAAAGAATTCAGCAAGCAAATATGATACCTTTGTCCCAATAATGGGGAGAGTACACACCGCATGAGTTTACATAGTATTTGCAAAAGTATAAGATACGCCAATAATTTACATGTCCAAGTACAACACGACAAAATAAAGTTGCAGGAAAAAAAAGAAAAAAAGAAAGAAGAAAAGAGAATGGGCATGTGGTAGAAACCTATAGGAGCATGTTTCATGTGTAGAATGTTCCACAAAAGTTTTAGGTCAAGGATATTAAGACAACAATGCACGCGATCAACAAATTACTCCAAACAAGTCTTGTTTTTATGACATCATATGAGAAATTATGGAATTGCAAGCCCAAAGTGAGCCACTTTAAAGTATTTGGATGTGTATATTATGCATTCATGCCTAATCACCTATTATTGACACTTGATTTTAGCCAACAAGCCTGGTTGAGGTAAAAACTTGAGATTAGAGATCCCTAATCACGACAGATTCCATTTCTTGGCAAAAAAGAGAAATTTCATTATTTTCTTAAAGTTTTTCAAATTCCATTGCATTCAATCAAAATGCAGGCATTGATTTCATCAATAATCCAAGGTTGACTTTAGAGTTAGACCTTTTAATCATACCCCAAAGTCAACTCTTCGTCAACATTTTTTCAAAAATTTGAAAAATCAAAAAATCATCAATTCAATTATTGGCCAGCTTAATTAGACACTCAATAACTAATTTTTTTGAAAAACGATAGAGAGTGGACTTTTTGACCAAACTAAAAATTTTGACCCCCGATCGGTAACATTCAAAATCCATTGATTTCTAGAGTAATTTCTTTGCACCAATAACTATTCAATCCCTACCATGCCTAGCGGTATTGGAGCATATGCTTCGGGAGCACTCTTGGACTATGGTTGATGGACATTTGATCTAGAAGTTGTAAAGCATTGAAATCTTAAGCCAATTTTGAGAATTTGAGCTTGAGACGGGTTAACCAATTTTTTAGCGTCATTTTAGGGCCCCTATCTATCCTTCATAGGTAATGCCAATTAGCCCAATTGGAATCCAATTAAGCCAAATTTACTCAATTTCAATATCAATTTTCACAAAATCTAACTTGGCATAACTTGACTAAAACGGCGAATTGGGATCAATAGCGTTAACCCAATTGACCTATTCCAGTTGAGCCCACTTGGACCAAAACCCAATTTAGCTAATTGGGCGGAGCAAGGCAAGATCGGCCAAACCCATAATACAATTCAAAGCAATTGGGATCCCACAAGTCAATTCGGTTGAACCTAGTCAACCGGCCTCGAACCAAGCCATCCAAGTTTGACCGAATAGGACCCGACTCCTTGGGCCAAAGTCCAATGCAATCCCACTTGGCCCAATTAACTAAAACAGCTTAGCCCATAGCATAAAGGGAAAAAACAACCAAAAATCCCAAACTTTGCTCAATGTAATAAATTTACCCTAAACTTTTTTTTTGTGACCCACAAAATCTCATACTTTGCCAACTGTGATATATTTACCCCAAACTCTATGGTCGAAGGGCATTTTCATCTTTAACTTTTTTACTTTTTCTTTCCTTTTTATGTTTTTCCTTTTTCTTTACTTTTTTCCCCATTTTTTTTCTTCCTCTCTCTTCCCTCTGCCAGCCATTGCGGAGGAAAGCCGGACTCAAGTGAGGGCAACCCTCAGCTGGGTTGGGCGAGGGTGGCCCTCGCTGACCTAGGTGGGGACAGCCCTCGCCTACGTCGCAACCCTCACTCGACACAAGTGAGGGTAGCTCTCGCCTGGGCCGAATTCGGTGAGGAATGTCGTCGCTTGACGTGATGAGGCTGCCTTCGCTCGATGCTAGCGAGGGCTGCCCTTGCTCGATGCTAGCGAGGGCAGCCCTCGCTTGAGTTTGACTTCCCTTTGCCATGATCGGCGAAGGGAAGAGAGAAGAAAAAAAGAAAAAGAAAACAAAAATGCTCTATAATTTGGAGTAAATGTGTCATGTGGTATAAATTTAGGATTTTTTGTGTCATGAAAATTTGTTTAGATAAATATGTCATAATTAGCAAAGTTTTGATTTTTTTGTGTTACAAAAAAAAAAGTTTGGATTAAATTTGTCACACTGGACAAAATTTGAGGTTTTTTGTGGCTTTTTCCCTAGAATAAATTAGGGAAAATTGAGACATACAAGCATCCCCAAGGCGAGCTGGGTTGACCCGATTGGGTCCAACCCATTGGGCCGAAGCCTAATAGGGTCATTCGACCCAATAGGCCGATCAATTCCAAGCGAGCCTAGCCATGGCCAGCCCCCTCTCTCTCCATGTCATAAGAATGACAAAAATGCCATTACAGTTAATCACAAAATTATTTAGACAAGTCATCAATCTATGTGAAGGCGAATCTTGGCCATACATTACCATTTAATTTTAGCCGTCTAACATGACATGTCACCCATTTATGTCATTAAAATTCAGCCCAAAGTGGTTGTACTTATTAGTCCTCTAAAAATGCACTATGTGCAAAACTACAATATGATTCCGAACTCGCTAACTAGGTAGCATTCCTACGAAATACTGTAACCTCTTTAAATACATAAATCCGTGAGATTAAAGAGATCTCTCTTTATCATTTTAGAATCTTGATTCCCACGGAAAAATTATTAGAGAACTTGTAAAAAGAGCAAGTATCTAGCATACTAAAGAATGGAAAAGTATAGATCAATATATCTCCACTATGATTATAATTGAGCAAAAAAGAACCAAAAAGAAAAAAGAAAAAGGAAAAACATTAACACGTCATCCAACTTCTTGAAGAACACACCCTTACCTTGGCGGTAGATATTACTTGTCTCCTCACCTAAGGGTCTGAGATGAGACTCGAGTACTGAAAGTGCTAGTATGAACACCTAGAGGGGGGTGAATAGATGTAAAAACAGATTCTGCAAAATACAGTGAAAACCTTTACTTTTAACCTAAGTCTGAATAACAACAAGCTTTTGAAACTGAGTCTGAAGAGTAGTAGACTTTGAGCGAGATCAGACTTTAGCAGTTAAATAGAACTACGAACAAAATAAAAAGATTCAGGGAAGAGAATAAGAGCACAATGTTTATAGTGGTTCAGCTTAATCCAAGCCTACGTCCACTCTCCCACGCTAACAGCCTCCTTGGTTGGATTCCACTATGCAATCAACAAGAGATTACAACTTTGAGTGCAAACACTTAGTAGTAGATCACACTATCTCACTAAGTCACTCTTTTGGTATTTCTCTCACGATCACAAACGTTTAAGCTCACAAAGACAAGTGTATAATAGAAGATCGCTCAGACTTTGGAATTATAAATTCTACGCTCCGTCTCTTACTTGCTCATCGGTCCTTCATCTCCTTAAATACTTCTCCACTTCCAAACTAGCCGTTGGACAGCATCTCAAGGATCGTCTTCCAATCTACCCATTGGACAGATCTGTATCTAGAAGATTTGATGGCCGTTGAGTGACAAAAGTAAAATCCCAAATTGATTCCGATCGCCCATACAAACAGAATCTTGGTTTCCATAAGTAGAGCTTCTTCGTATAGAAAGTTCTTGTCTTCAAAATCCAATTGTCAATCAATTAGATTAAGTCAATCAAATCAATCTTGATGTGGAATTCAAACTAGATCACTAGCCGTTATATCTTCGGGGCTTGTGTTATGTTATGTCGAATCTGAATGTAAAGTATGAGAGCAATAGACTTTACAATCTAAGTCTGAGTGCGATAGACTTTGCAATCTAAGTCTGAACATATTCTGCTTCTGAATAGATTTAGCTTTAAGGATTGTACCCAGTTCAGCTTCAGCATAGAGTCCGTCTTCTGATTCTTTTAAGCATAGACTTCGATAATATCATTTACATGTTCTATCATCTGCATAGTCTATTACTCAACCATCAAACATGTTAGTAGCCTTTGATTTATTTTGTCATCTTCAAAACATCATAAGGGATTTCCCTAACAAGTACAAGATCTCAAAACAAACTCCTCACTGTCATACAAAACCTGTAGATCAACTTCCACAGTTCATCATTCATCCCTGCCATTAAGATAAAAGGGGTAAAACAAGGAAGAAAAAGTAGGGGACAGACCTCAATAGCAGTTTCGACCATGGGGAGCTTCAAGCGAAAGGGCGGCTTCTCCGGAAAAATCAACGGCAATTATATCTATCCACACAAATTACTGGAAGAGACTATTACAAAATAATTCAATTGAAACATAGGATCGACACAAATCAACAGCTCCCTGAACTAACGTGAAATAAAATCAGTCTATTTTCGTACTAACTTCCGACATCCCGGAAAAAAACACCGAGCCTTTCGAATAAAGGAGAAAGAATCCTAACTGTGTCATAACTGTGTCGTACCCTCGCATAACCTCGGATTTCTCACAAAGAGTGATCGAAGACAGCTTGGTTGAAAGGCCTGACGGCAACCAAGTCGTAGCTCTTGAGAATGGGATTCACGGAGTTCAGGACCTGGGCCTGGGAAACGGTCTCGGCAAAGACGGTGAGGCGCTTGTACTGGCGGAAGCCGGAGGCGAGTTGGAGGCCGAGGAGGCTGCGGTGGAGGGAGACAGACGAGGAGAGCAAGGGGGCGGCCTTCAACAGATAGAACTATATATCTTTGCCTGCGTGCGATTGAAGCATGGTTACGTGCATTTTGTACGTAATCGAGGGGCAGGTCAAAGAGTTCGAGGCACCTCCAATGTCCCGTCGCTCAAAGAGTTCCAAGAGTCCAGATTTTAACCGATAGATGCCATCATCATCAAGATGTCTTAGTTCCAATGCCGAAATGAAGAGCACCCGGTTGCCAGTATTGACAAGACACTCTTGTACATAAAAATTAGCTGATCACCTGATGAAAGAGTCCGAGGCACCTCCAATGTAGCGTCGCTCAAAGAGTTCCAAGAATCCAGATTTTAATCGATAGATGCCATCATCATCAAGATGTCTTAGTTGCAATGCCGAAATGAAGGGCACCCCGTTGTCAGTATTGACAAGACACTTGTATATCATCTACGGACGACACGTACATGATTTCTTCATAACTATGACGCGAGTAGTTTACCGTGGTCCAATAATTAACATCAATGTACAGGTCGAATGAAAGAGTCTGATTCTGTTCATCATAGTTTCCATACCAAAACGTTGCCCTAATCAAGTAGGTGTTGTTCTTGCCTTGGTTTGGTTTTAAACTGTAACAATTTCTTTCTCCGTTAGGAAAATTCCTTAAATTCTTCAATAACTGTTGATCGCCATCATATATGAACTTCGTGGAAATCTGCATGTTTTTTCCAGAGTCTATGAACCCTTCATCGGTTTCATATGTTATGCCGGTGTCATTGTCGGTGTATAAATTAGTTACTCCACAATCGATATTGATAAAACCTTGTATGATTAAGAAAAAAAAAAGAACTCGGTGAAATGGAAAAAAAAAATGATTTGTCTTATTGGACCATTGGAACAAGTTCGGTGTATCCCGATCATCGGAATAGTCCAATAGTTATCGTTTCTAACGCGCCTATGATTTGACGCTTAGATCACATGAGTCTGAATATAAAGAAGAGACTATTTTGTTTCGATAGAAGGTCATGACTAATGAAGTGGTACAGACAACAAAATGACCAACATTTCTTGATGTCATAGATGGGACACTAACATTGTACGAAGCTTAAACCACAAGACAGGAAAAATATCATGCTGTGTTGGGGGGAAAGGGGAGAAGAAAATTGGGATCGAGGATGTCCACATTTCTCCTCCTCTCCCATCTTATAAAAAGTCGAATTTGTTCTGAGATTTTCACTTGCAAACTCTGAATCTTTTAGCATCTCATGCAAACTCATGGAAACCGAAAAACTTTTCTCTTAGCATCTCATGCGAACTCAAAAACTTTTCTCTACGCAGGCGCGCATGCATGTGAGAGAGAGAGAGACCTGGAATCTGTTGGGCTTGAACCACAGGGACTAGTGCTGAAGCTAAAGCAGCAAGCAATGCAAACGAGAAAGCTGTAATTGATCTTGCCATTGTCATGGAGCAGTGGAGATTGTCGAAGAGAGACGTGTAAAGAAGATATGCATGCACACCTTATATTTGTAGCGTGAGCTCTCCGTTCAACCGACATCATATAATGGCTATAGACCAGTATATTTCGTTAGTCTCATCTTAATGTCAAATTACTAAGAGGATCGGAAGTAAAACGCAACCTCTTGTGGTGCTCGTTCGCCCCCGTATTACTCGCATCTTGAATTTCCTTCAGTCTATAATTAACTGAGTCATGGCTCGAATGCAAGCAGACAAAGACTTGCAGCTAGGTCTTCATCTGTTGTACTCCTCACTGTCATGCAAAACCTATAGATCAATGTCCACAGTTCACCATCCATCCCTGCCATTAAAATAAAACGGGTAAAACAAGGAAGAAAAAGTAGGAGATTTCAAAGAAAAGAAATCCCAACAGCGTTGATTGTGGAACTGCTGCAATTCCTCCACGACTTGGTCATCAAGTCAGATCATTTCCTTCCAAGAATACACCTACAATTCCTCCATGACTTGCTCCTCAAGACAGATCATTCTCTAGAGATTGTATCCCACAAAATCACGTCCCTTGAAAGCCTAGTGCTTAGCCAATATATTCATGTGTTATATAGCAAACATGTGTACAAAAGATATTCTCTTAAAATATACAGAAAATAAAAGGCAACGTTGTGCCTGAATCTTCTTCTTCTATTCAGCTCTCTTTTACCATTTTGACAAGGGACAGACCTCAATAGCAGTTTTGACCATGGGGAGCTTCAAGCGAAAGGGCAGCTTCTCCGGAAAAATCAATGGCAATGATATCTATCTACGCAAATTACTGGAGAGACTATTACAAAATAATTCAGTTGAAACATAGGATCGATATGAATCAACAGCTCCCTGGATTAACTTGAGAAGTAGTAGGAATAACTCCAATTTTTTTACTTTTCTCCATTTTTAAATAGTCAAGGATGCTTTTGAAGAAAAAATCAGTCTATTTACGTGATAACTTCCAACATCCCAGAAAAAACCACTGAGCCTTTCGATTTCCCGAATAGAGAAGAAAGAATCCTAACTGTGTAATGCCCTCACATTACCTCGGATTTCTCACAGAGTGATTGAAGACAGCTGGTTTGAAAGGCCTGATGGCGACCAAGTCGCAGCTCTTGAGTAACGGGATTCGCGGAGTTCAGGACCTGAGCCTGGGAGACGGTCTCAGCGAAGACAGTGAGGCGCGTGTACTGACAGAAGGCGGAGGCAAGTTGGAGGCTGAGGAGGCAGCAGTGGAGGGAGACAGACGAGGAGAGCAAGGGGGCGGCCTTCGACAGATAGAACTATATATCTTTGCCTGCGTGCGATTGGAGCATGGTTATGTGCATTTTGTATGTAATTGAGGGGCAGGTCAATCAATAACGTTAAATTCTTCGAGAGATTGTTTCTGGGGGAGGTCAAAGACATGCTATCGATTGCCAGATGCACATTGCAATGTATATTCAAGCTTTGGTTCTTATCTTGCACTCTATCATTTGGATGAGAACTGCACAGACTTCAGTGAATCAAGTCACCTTGAGATTCCTTTTTTTGATATAATCATTTTCATCTTGGTTGTTCTCTGGCAACCATGTGTTTAGCGAGGTTTTGACCTTGACATTGTGTTGAATAATCTGCAAACCATTATTCCAAGAAGAAAACATAGAATGATACAATATTCAGCGATCACTTCTTTTATAAGAACTGCCTCCCAATGAGTAAGAAAATGATAAAAATCTGGTTATCTTTTTCTCAGGAGTTTGGCAATGTGAAATCGCCAATTCAGAGACAGAACCAACACGAGTGAGTTCTTTCTCCTGCTCGGCTTGATCAGCAATGTTAACAATTAACACAGTCAATGCGATGACCTGCACTGACTAGAAAAAAGGCCGTTGAGTAACAGTTGAATTGGTGCAAAATATAACAGCATGGTTAGAGCAAGATGTTGGAACATGGGCTGCATGTGTTTGGTCTAACAAATTGCACTCAGACGAAATAGTTTCACAAGCTTAAAGAAGCTCTACCAAGCATACCTGCCTTCGGTGTTGTACGTGAACCAGATATGGCGCATAGCACAGTCATCTCCACCGGGTGCACCTCTGGCTCAATCACAATGTGTGACACATGCTTTGGGGTGTTTCTTCATTATGAGTAAGTTAAAAGAAGTCGATCTAGTCACATCAAAATGACACATTTGATCACAGTTCAGTCTAGATTGAGTTGACCCTTCATTAGGCAAATGTCTGTGTGGAACTCAGATAGTGACTAAACAGAGTTTGTAGACTATGATGAGTTTCCTGACTAGGGTACTCATGCCGGTGCATTCACGAGAAGCATGAGATTGAAGTTACCGCTCCTTTCATCACAAATTCTCCTCAAGCGGTACCACTCCGTTATGGTTGCGGAGTCTCAAGACATATGAAGACGCGAGTTCCATTTCAAGGAATCGGAGAGATTTTGATATGCTACTTACCTATAGAACTCACTAACTAGAATAACTCTTTGTAACGCCCTTGGTCTCCACTATACAAATATTGTCCGCTTTGGATATTAAGGGTGCGTTTGGTAACAATTCTGTTCCTGAGAACAAATTCTGATTAGAAATTATTATTTTTTATTCTGTTCCCGAGAACTGATTCTGAGTAAAAAAACGTGTTTGGTAACTGTACAAAATTTCTGATTCTGGAATAGAATTGCGTTTAGTACCGTGTTCATTGATTCTATTCCAAATCAATTTATTTTAATTTTTATAATTTTTTCCTTTTTTTCTTTTTTTTCTCCTATTATTCTTCTTCTTCAGGTAGTCACCGTTTAAATAAATTTTTTATTTTAATTTTTAAATAATTTTTATAATTTTTCCTTTTTTCTTTTATTTTTTTCTTTTTTTCTTTTTTTAATTTCTTTTCTTTTCTTTTTTTCCTTTTTTTCTTTTCTTTTTCCTTTTTTTCTTTTTTTTTCTTTTTTTTTTATTTTTTTTTTTAGTTGCCGGCGACCCGCAGCGGCAGGCGGCGGCAGACGGCAGCGGGCGGCAATCGTAGGATGGCGATCGACGAAGAAGAAGAAAAGAGAAGAAGAAAAATTTTGATTCTCAATTTTGTTCTCGGAACAAGAATCAACTTTTTTTTTATTCTTGATTCTTGTCCTAATCTGCTCCTGGGAACAAATTTGGTCCCGGGAACAAAAATTTTACCAAACATGATTCTCGTCCCAAACTGATTCTAGGAATAAAAAATCAGAATTATGCACTGTTTGGATGGTTACCAAACAATGCCTAAGGGTCCGTTTGGAATTAGCTTTGGAAGGAGCTTTGGCCATGAAAAGCCCCTTGGGCCAAAATAAAGCGTTTGAGAAAAAACTTTGCAAGCCTCTTAATGGCAAAGCTAACATTTTCAAGGCCGAAAGCCCAAGGCTGCCTTGGGCTTTTGGCTTTTTCAGCATGCCCACGTGGGCATTGTTCATACTTTTTTTTTCCAAAATTGTCCTCACGAATTTTTCGTTTTTCCGGTGCGTGCCCTTGTATGAGCAATGTTCATCTTCTCCGAGCGTAGAGGGACGCCGCAACCCAGGCGCTCATCGTCGGAGAGCTCCGCGAGTCGCAGATTTGGTTGCGACCAGATGCGGTCGCCGGCGACCATCGCCTACCGCACCGCGACCTCTGCACAGAGCTCGCCGGGGCCGTGCGACCCATCGTCCCAGGTCTGGTCGCGACCAGATCTGGTGCCGGAGGCTCGAGCGACGACCAGATTTGGGTCGCGCGACCTCGCCGCCCCCGGATCTGGGTCGCGGCGGCGTCGCGCGACCTCCCGTGACCTCGCCGCCCCAGATCCGAGGGCGACAAGGTCGCGCCACCCCGCCGCGACCCAGATCCAGGGCGGCGAGGTCCTCCCACGACCTCGACGCCCCGAATCTAGGTCGCCAGAGGTCGAGGTTGCGTCGCGCGACCTCGCCGCCCCAAATTCGGGGTCGCCTAAGGTCGAGGCGGCGTCACGCGACCTTGCCACCCCAAATCCGGGGTCGCCGGAGGTCACAACGGCGTCACGCGACCTCACTGCCCCAGATCCGGGGTCGCCGGAGCTTGCCGAAGGTCGCCAGCGGCCGCTGCCATTACCAGTCAATTTTTATTTATTTTTCATTTGATAATTTTTTTTTAACACAAAGATCCTTTGTAAATGTAATTCCCCAAACACCATTTTGTTCAAAGTACTTCACAAAGGGCTTTCAAAGTACAATTTATCAAACACAGTTGCATTTTGAAAATACATTTAATTCAAAGGTCTTTGCATTTTGCTAAAGACTTTTTCCAAAAGTGGTTCCCAAACGCACCCTAAGTCCTCACGATTTTGTTCTTCTCAGGGCAAACCATACTACCCCAAGAAAACGCGTATGTATAGTTAGAGGGTTCATTGCCTTATAAGGTAGCCCATAACTCCCTCCCTAGGCAATGTGGGACAGGGACCCTTCCTTGCGGACGCACCGCCAACCCTCCTCCTCGCGCACCGCCGCTCGGGCCGTCACACTCTCCCCCCCTTGGGAGCACAGCATCCTCGATGTGGCCTACACGCGGTCGGGAGTTGGCTTTGATACCACTTGTAACGCCCTGGGTCTCCACTATACACATATTGTCCGTTTTGGACACTAAATCCTCAAGATTTTGTTCTTCTTAGGGCAGCCCATACTATCCCAAGAAAACACGTATGTATAGTTAGAGGGTCCATTGCCGCTCGGGCCGTCACACTAAATGTGTATTGTAGGGATAGAGGCGCGGACGCACCGCCCCGCCATCCCTCTCCCAAGCCAATATATTGTCCTCTTTGGCTGGACACACGCTCATATCAGAGTGCGCAGCGTTGCCTCGGCCTCAAGGCTTTGTTTCCTACGCCCATAGGCTCAGAATGCGTATGTATAGTTAGAGGGTCCATTGCCTTATAAGGTAACCCAGAACTTCCTCCCTAGGCAATGTGGGACAGGGACCCATTCCTTGCGCACGTTTGGGGACCGAGGCGCGGACGCACCGCCAACCCTCCTCCCTGCGCACCGCCGCTCGGGCCATCACACTCCTTACCAACATCAAAGACACAGCCCATGTGGCATCGAGCAGTCATTTATAGTAGCTGTCTCTACTGTTTGTTGTTCATATTCAGTAGATGACTGGGTAGCCCTGAAAGCAAATGTCGGACGTCTGCTCAGATAGAAAAGAGTTTTCTTGAGGTTCACAGGCCTAGTAGCTTCAATATAAGCAAGTCCCAATCCATGAACGATGATAGTGAAGCTTTTCATTAGCACTGAGATTTCTTGATTTACTACACATGCAGACAGATGGAGAAATTTCATTGAGACCATACGTATACAATTTCATTCGTGCAGAAAATGTACCCATCAGTCATCACATTTCAAATTAATGACAGTTTCCATGATTGCTATCAACAGTTCAGGACTTGCGGTCCATCTTCGTAAACAACTTTGCCTGCCAAGCTGGGGAAGGGCAAGTTCAGTAGTAAAGGTCTGTCTCTCCCTCCCCTACAGAGCAGTCATTGCCCTCAACTCTCTCCTTAGCAGAACGCTTCTGATGCCAGTAGTCTAAAGTCAATCCGCAATGACATTCTTTACCTCTCCACCTTCTCTATTTGAGCTAGTTCTCTCTTTCGTCATGAAATCTCACTCCAGATAGTGTCCTCTGGATGCAACTGCAAAGCATAAACAAATCAGGAGACTTCCTAGACTCCGCTCTTCATTTGACACGCAGATGAATGTTTTCTTACTTAACCACGTCCATCTTCAGTGAAGCTCACACCCCTAGCCTTCAACTCTCCTCTGCTGGTTGTCAGCTCATCGGAAATCTCAGCATCCGATTTTTTGTCCCCATCTTCCGCGATCCTGGAAATTAACATTTCCCTTTCCTAATATAACACCTGGTGAGATACTGCATAGACAGCGAGCTAATTCATGATGATTAATGACAATGACTTCGCGTACCCGACGAGAGAGGCCGAGGGAAAATCGTGGGGGTACAAGTGATTTCTTCATACTCCGCCGCGTCTAGTTCTCGCAGATGATGTGGATTGAACAACTTGGGTAATACATGTTAACTTATGCCTATGAGAAGAAAGAACGGCAAGGGGAATAAAATTCCAGCAATCGGGATTTTTGTCACTCCAAAACACAGCAACAGGTGCACAAATTGAAATATGGTGAATGCGGCTATATATTTGAAAGGCACGGACTCCACATAAGAAGCATGAACCCCTTCCAGGTAGGGGTGAGTGCGGTTCCCAGTTCTAAAAAGACCGGTTCCGGTTCCCGGTTCCTTCTTTCCGAGAACCAGTTAGGGCTCCAAAGTCCAAAAGAAAAGAAACCCAAAATCTCTCGACCGGTTCAATGTTCACAATTTCCCTTCACTCCGATTTCACACTTTTACTGAGGCCACTCGCCCTCAACACCGCCATCGGACGTCGCTCGCCCTCGCCAGATGCTGCTGGATGCCAGTCGCCAAAATCAAATTTCTCATCTTAGACACTAGTTATCAAAGAGTGAAAATGTATACAACGAAAATATACACTAAACAACATCATTCTCTAATTACACTGCTTTACAGCAAGGGCAGCGACCGCATCAACATCCATTCTAATATGCCACCAAAGCCAACGAATCCCACATTCCCCTTTTTTTCTGAATTTTCCAACCGCGCTATCTATAAAGTACTTCACATGTTATATTCCAGGCTTTCCTCATTTTGTAATCTTCCTATGAGGATAGCATTAGGATACACGATATACATTCGAATTGTTCTTCGATAGTGCTTAGCTCCGAAACCATCGCCGAATGACAGTCGTTGGAGTTTCCGCTTGAATTTGCCCACAAAATGTTGTGGAACCAGAGGAGGCATCTCCACAAAATTTTGCAGAACGGGGAGGGTGGGGGGCCTTGGGGGAACCAGAAGGGGCGTCTCTGCGAGTTTTTTAACTTATTAGTTTTTGCTTTTCTTAAATCTTGGATTTTGCATGATGATTTGCAAACTTTTTATCCTTCCCGTGTACAAATACAGACACGTAAACTCACATCATTTTTTTTACGAACTTTCAAAAATTAAACAAACGACGTGAAAACAAAGAAAAAATGGTTATTGCTCTAAAACAACTAAGGCAAATGCAACTTAATATTTTATCTTTTCTTTTTTTTTCTTTTAAATTTTGTGGTGCATGCACTTTGACTTTTATTTAATACGAAATACATGAAACCATTTTACAACATACAAATGTTTACTTGTAAATTTTCATATGACTTCTGTATAATTTTCCAAAAGAATTTGTTAAAGAGTGCCGATGGACCACCTGTAAATAGCTAAGGAAGCACTGGGTTTTCATTTCAAGCATCTCCTTTCCTCTCTAAACTTCTTATTGGTTTTGATTATGTATGTCCAGATTCTTGGCACTAGTATGTTTGCTAAGATGTGAAAAGTTACCATAGAGTATGCGCATACGTTATAATTCAAATCTGAAAGAAGAAAAAAAAAAAACTGTTGAAACCTAGAACCGATCCTAAAACCTATGACAGGATAGATTCCAGGTTCCAAATGAAACCGAACCGGAACCTGGAACCACTCACCCATACTTCCAAGACTCTGCAAATGGAAATAATCATACTGACAAAAAAAAAAAAAAAATCAGTAGATCCTCCATCAAGGAAGAGAAATCTATTTCATGCTAATGGCTATTCAAGACATTTTATCAACTCGACTGCCTAAACATTGTAATCTTCTACATTTATGGCGATATACCTGTAGCAGCGACCGGGAGTCTTGAAGAGAAATAGCTATCTTTCCCATAATTGATTTCCAGGAAAATTATCGACGGCCATGTACACGAAATAAACCCAAAGTACTGATGTCGGTATGCACTTTATCATCGGCTGCAGACCGAAAGCTGCTCAGTCAGATTGTTCTTTGGTTACTTAACCATAAATCTGAGCACTCTTTTAACTAGTAAATCTTTTTTTTTTTTTTTTGGAAAAGAATTCGAACGGTAAAAATTTCTTAACTCCAAAGCAATCCCATTTTTTCCGACCATAATAATAAAAGGCGTGAAATTTTGACACGTGTCCAAGTGGTCCAAATGTCAGAGAAATTTCTCCACTGTTTCTCCTTCCTCGCTCTTGGAGTCTCTGAATCGCCGGCCGTTTGCATATAATTAGGCTTTCTCGTAACTGTTGTTGGGTCTCAAGTTCTTTCGCTTGTAATGTCGAATGAATGCATCCGCTGGTCTTCATTTCCTAATGGCAGTTGCAAGGGCTGAAAAGTTTAAGCCTTTAATTTCCTCAACGATTGTTTCCGCCCTCGAGAACCCGTAGAAGAGAGGCTCAGTAATTTGATGTCTAGTTCCTAAGAGTTAATGATGAAGTCGTGACTCTTCTTGAAGGTCATTATGCGATTGTTTAGTCCTCGGAAAACTACTCTGTTGTTTGTCATGCGGGATAAAACAAGGGTTGGTACCTATACTTAATCATGTTTCCATTTTGGATTTTGATGGTTTTTATCTGCTCGTTTTTGGCTGCATCTGGTAAGTTTTACCTATCTGAGTTGATTTTTTTTATATGTTCACTCCCTTTTCTTTTTATGCAGACTCCTCTGTAAAAATTTAGAACCAGTCTTGAGAGAAGATGTGCAGAAGGTGAGGGTTGTTGCCTTTCCTGTTGGTACGGGCTTTGTAAAGTTTTTCCTAGTGTCGTGTAGTATTTTCCTGCAGATATGGGACAATGCTCCTAAGCCACCAGCACACAAGGAAACTCCTCTCAGTGAATTTTTTAATGAAGGTGCTTTGACGCTTGTATGAGTTCCTCTCAATAATTTCGTTTCGCCTCTAATTGTCGCGATGAAGTTCATCCTAATGACTCTTCTGCTGTCCAGGTCGAGGTTGTCGCTCTTTCTAGTTATGAAGAGAAGGAAGAGCAATTTAAAGAGTAGATATATTTACCTTCCGCCACATGGAAGAATGTTAGGATCTTGAGTATGATTGCCCAATTTTTATGTCGGCTTTGTTGTTGTGTTTGGACCAGACTTTTAAATGCTGTAGTGGGCGCCCTTTCCTTCACATAAATCATGTACTTGAGTAATGTTTAAGACAAAACTTTGGTTCTCATACGCATAAATTTTGGAATATGTGGACATACTCGTCCTGGTCAAATTATACCCTACAAGGGGCACAAGAAAATTTATAATAAAACATACTCATAGTGATAGGCAAATTTCGTTCTTGGGCATATTCGGTGTAGAACTATAGATAAGTTCAAGGAAGCATATGATAAGGCTTTGAATGGAAGGGAAGGGTTTTATCAACAAAACGTGAATCAACCAAGCATTCCTCTTTGAGAAATTATTTAAAAAAAATTGACAAAGCATTCCGCTCTTGGAATAATTTCTTTGTGCAAAAATGTAATTGGATAGATTTGATCTAATGAATTATATTGTCACGTGATAATAAAAAAAATAATCATATTCACATTAGAATTCACGAAATAGAGCTATAGATATACGCTATCATTAACTCATGGGCATTAATTTGGTGATTGGCCAGTGTCAAATCTATTTTCGAGAGATGAGAATGTGCTTCTAACTACAAATTGTGCTTTGTGGCTTTTGATTTGTTCTGCAATTATTTGACATTTACTAAGCTTGAAAACTTTCTATGTACCTCTCAAATATTATTTTAATATATGAACGGCATCTTTCCTATGGAAAAAACTCATAGGGATTAAATGCCATTCAGAAACCAGTAAATTATATCTTATACAGTCTTTTTTGGAGCTTTGTTAGAAAAAGTCAGTTCATGAAATCGGTTTATGATGTGAATACTAAATAACGATATGAATCATTTTCAATTAATTTCTTTGCTGACTTTGAACGTCTTCTAAGTCGACATACCTATCCTCGCGTGGTCCGTGAATTTATATAGGAGATAAGCTCTTTTCTTCATTAACCATATGTGCATCGGCCATCAGATGGGATCGCCCTTCACCGTGAAATGCAACTCCACGGGCAATTCAGAATAAAATGATGTCCGTGTCCGACTCCACATGGTGAAGTCGAAGCTGCAAAAGCTTGAAGAAATAGTCATGGCTTCTTTGAATAAAGAGAAAATGAAGGAGGACATGCATGACGGTGATGAAAACTGGTGATGATGATGAACGTCCGATTGCGTGAAGAAATTGTTTGAAGATGTAAATGAAGGTGCTGATTGATGTTCTATATATATAAATTTCCTCTAATCCGATATTTATTCGTTTTTCTCGACTTTGTTGTTCTCTTTCAAAGCAATTGTCGGGCATGGTTGGTTACTGGTCGATAGAACTTGGAATCAGCCCTGTTTTCATCTTGGAATATTCTTTTAAATATTTTACTTTCTTTCTCAAAAGTTTCTTAATATATTGAAATTAACTACGGTGTAGGATGAAACTATTATTCACGGGAAATTACTAGTAAAATAAAAGATTACTCCCACAAATAATATGTACTTTTTGCCCTTGTTGAATCAAAACAAAACAATATACCCTAGGGGCATTGCCAGTTCAGTCTAGTCGATTCCTTCGATTCGAGTCCTCTTCAGGAACTGGAAACCGGATCGATTATTCTCTACTTTGAAAATTTGGAATCGGAGGCCATCTAGACTCATCCGTCCAATTCGATTTCCAGGTTGGATTGGAACCAATGTACATCCCTAGAAATTATGATCTATCATTGTATCTCAGCACTTTTTTGAGTTTGCACAATAGAAACTTGATTTTCACTTTATGAAAATTTTGCTAGGCTACCATGTTATTGCGCTTCCCAATCATTCTTTCTTACTAAAGTACAATAAGTAATTTTTCACTACAAATTTTAAGGACACACACATTTTTATGCTTTTTGAAACACTCTACACACACAAAATTTCGAAAAACAAAACACTAATTTCAATTCCAATAAATTATGAAAATGTTTTGAAGGACTTGCTGTGTGATTATGAGATTGTTAGAGGTATTCGACATTCAATAATAATTGAATATTTAACTATACAAAAAAAAAATACTCTCGGATGTGCTATAGACTGCCCTCTCAAACAATGACGTCGACCAGAAAATACTCATGAGAAATTAATTGCTTAATGATATTTATTAAAACAAATTACAGGATTTTGCACGAATTAATTATGAGATATTCATGATTTTAAATAAAAGATACAATCTTGAAAATAACTGTCATAATATGGTGAGAAAAAATCAGTCGATTGCTGGTTGGTTACTTACCCTTAAATTTGAGCATTCTTTAATTAGTAAATCTTTTTTTCAAAATTCAAAGTGCAAAAATTTCTTAGTTCCAATGGAGCCCCTTTTTTTGGGACAATAAAAAAAATAATTATTTTTTACTTTATTACAGAAATATTCTTATTTATGTACGTGCTATATCCGTCTACATCTTCGCCAACCGAATCTCGATCGTCAGATCAATTCAGCTCAGGATGGAGTCGAGTAGTCTGATAAGAAAAAAATAATATTCAAGCACCAAATTTTTAACGCTAATTAATGGCATATATGTAATTTTCATTATAGCTTTGCCCTGAACTCCTATTATATATTGATACTGGTAGTAAAGAGATTCTCTGGCGCCATACTTCCTATTTTGAAAAGGGTTTTTCACGTAAAAGTTCGTTTGTTTTCTTCTTCTTTTTCTTTTCTTTTCTTCAAAGATTCGCGTTCCTAACGGCTCAATCCACTGCCAATGGGTAATTTGCTGGATTCCGACACCTCCGATCCTCTGTTTGCATGTTAAAACTTGCTTTTCATACGTTTTCTTCTCATGACTGAAGTCTCTGATTATTGCAATAACATCTTTTATCGCTTTTGGATTCTCTGAATTGCCGTTGGTTTGCGTTTTGTTAGGTATTGTCGTAGCTGTTGTTGGGTCATATGTTGTTTCGCTTGTAATGTCGAATTAAGGCATCTGCTGATTTTTATCTCCTAATGGCAATTGCGAGGGCTGAAAAGTTTAAGGCTTTATTTTCCTCAGCCATTGTTTCAGTTCTCGAGAACCTGTAGAATAGAGCTTTAGTTATTTGATGTTATGACAGAGACTTTGAAGATCAAGAAGTTTCTTGGCAAGTACCTATGACGTTGATCATCTCCAAAGACGGGTTTCTAGAATGTTGTCGACATCGTGATTTAAGGGATCGACAGGGATTACTTCACTTCCTTAATCATTAGGAGACATGTTCTCAATGAAATTATTGAGATAATAAAATCAACCTCTTGGTACTTCTCGCCATTTAGATACTTTTGCATTATGCAGGATCCAAGGTTTTCATTCTCCACTAAGAGTTTTTTTATTGTTGTCGTCTACTGGAGGCCGAGTGTACAGGCTTATCATGTCACTCTCTTTTTGACTTGCTAATTTGAACATCTGTTTCCTCAGATAACTCAGGTGAATGTTTTTCTACTCAACTAATTGATGGTGATGGCACATTCAATGTCGACGGACTGGAAAATTTCATCAAGGAGGTCAAATTGAGGGAACATGGCCTTTCATACGCCGTTGTCTCCATTATGGGTCCTGTTGCTAGTGGTGTGTATTTACTCCCAGTGACATTGCTTTGGATTTTGCTTCTCTTGCTAAATAGATAACAACAAAAGTTTTTGTAAGGGCTGTGAAGTGATCGTGAAAAGACCAAATTTTCCCCAGTAACATTGGCTCTCTTTTACGTATTATTTGATATTTCAAGTTGCTTAAATTCAGTTTAATTCGTTGGTTCGCCGTTCTCCTTTTATTTTTACTTTCAGCAAAACCATTACCTGGACAGCACCACATTGCTGCTTTTGTTTCCATCTTCACTTATCTTTTCTTTTGCCTTCAGAAGAGTTTTTAACTTATTCTATTGTTGTGTATGATTTTTGGCAGGGAAGAGTACGCTATTAAATCATTTATTTGGCACCAACTTTAGGGAGATGGATGCTTCAAAAGGAAGGCGTGTCTACAAACCAACTGTTACCTCACTCTAATGAAGGATTTGGATTTGGAAAGTCTAAAACCAGTTTGATATTTTTCCAGGTCCCAAACCACCGATGGTATATGGTTGGCAAAAGGTGCTGGCAATGAGCTTTGTACTCTGGTTATGGACTTGGAGGGAACTGATGGAATAAAACGAGGAGAGGTATATTTACTAGATGATTTTACATATATATAATGGCTTATTTTGTCCATGTTCAACTACTTATTTTTATCCACGAGTGACTGCAAATTCTATATTTTTGTACATGTTGAAACATTAATTGGTGCATCAGTAGCTGCCGTATGATCTTTAACTTGCTTTTCCACTTTTGTATGTCTTTGCTTATCTTACCAACCCAGGAGATTGATTTATGTGTAGCTGATGCTCATTGAAACTCACCTAATTTACACTTGGTTTGAGTAAGCAGCAATTAGCAATCTCGCAGCTTCTTAACCAGTGTCATTTTTATTCAGGATACTACTTTTGAAAAGCAGAGTGCTCTTTTCGCTTTGGCTGTCTCCGATATAGTGCTCATTAACATGTGAGTCTTTTGCTTTGCTCTAGTGAGATACCGTTTCTGTTTCTGCCATGTTATCTACGAGGTTGTTATTTTAGTATTTTCCTAGTGCCTTTTCAAGCATCTTTTTCATAGGTGGTGTCGTTTTATTGGCTGTGTACGAGCTGCCAACAGGCCTCTTCTGAAAACCGTATTCTCGGTATTTCTTGTCTTCTTGCGTTAAGATAAGCTAAATTTCTAGTTCTAAGAGTTGATGATAAAGTCGTGATTCTTCTTGAAGGTCATGATGCAATTGTTCAGCCCTCGGAAAACAACTCTGTTGTTCGTCATAAGGGATAAAACAAGGGTCGGTACCTATACTTAATCATGTTTCCATTTTAACTTGTGATGGTTTTTATCTGCTCGTTTTGGTTACATCTGGTAAGTTTTACCAATCTGAGTTGATTTTCTTTATATGTTCACTGCCTTTTCTTTTTATGCAGACTCCTCTGGAATATCTAGAACCTTTAGTGAGAGAAGATGTGCAGAAGGTGAGGGTTGTCGCATTTTCGATTAAAAATCGACTTTGTAAAGTAGTTCCTGTTTTCATTTAGTATTTTCCTGCAGATATGGGACAATGTTCCTAAGCCACAAGCACACAAGGAAACTCCTCTCAGTGAATTTTTTAATGTAGGTGCTTTGATGCTTGTATGAGTTCCTCTCAATAATTTGCTTTTGCCTTTAATTGAAGTAATGAAGTGACTCTTTTCTGCTGTTCAGGTTGAGGTTGTTGCTCTGTCTAATTATGAAAAGAAGGAAGAGCAATTTAAAGAGCAGGTATACCTACCTTGCACCACATGGAAGCATGTTTGGATCTAGAGTAGGATTGCCCATTTTTTATGTTAGCTTTGTTGTTGTGTTTACAAGATTCTTAAATGCTGCAGTGGGCGCTATTTCCTTCACACAAATCCTGTACTTGAGTACTGTTTAAGACAAAACTTTGGTCCTCATAAGCATAAGTTTTGGAATATCTGTGGAAATGCCACTCATCATTGACAGCTATTTCTTATTTTGTTGGGGCTTATCATTGCTCAATCATCCTTATTGAGTTTGGTGATTTTCACTACTCCTGTTCCCTTTCTTAATCAATTATACTTTGAGGTTTTGCTCTTTTGTGGAATTTGGACGATTGGCTGCCAATTTGATTATATCTTTTTATCTGTACTAATTTTTTGCCATATGGTTGAATTTCCTTGGATGAAAAGGTAGCCATTCTTAGACAGCGGTTCTTTCATTCTATTGCACCTGGTGGGCTCGCAGGAGATAAAAGGGGAGTGGGATTTTCTTTTAATGCTCAGCAGATGTGGAAGGTCATCAAGGAGAATAAGGACCTTGACTTGCCACACAAGGTGAGAGTTAATTTATTGAAAAGCCATTGGCTATATTGTTGATAAGGATAATGCTAATGTATGCATCATGCTATCCGTGTTAAGGTCATGGTTGCTACCGTACGATGTGAAAGAATTGCCAAAGAAAAATATTCCAGTTTTACTAAAAATGAGGTATTGATCTGGGCTCTTGCTGGACATTAAACTTGCTTGTCTGTTTCGCTATTTTGAAATGCAAGCAGATGCATTTTATCTTACACATAATAAGATTGGGCTAACTCTTCTGAACATTTTAGGATTGGCATTTGATTGAAGAGGCTGCGCGGTCAGGACCAGTTCCTGGTTTTGGAAGGAAACTCAGTTCAATTATTGAGGCTTGTTTATCAGGGTAAGATAAGTAATTTTATCTGATGAATTACACAGATGGGGTGCAGCAAATGGATTTTATGTTTATTAAATAATGCAAGTATATTAAGGTCATCCAGTGCAATTGGCTTCATGTTCTTACTTCTAGGAATGTTGTTTCTTAAGTTTTTCCCGGCTTACATGAAGTGGGGGCAGTAGGAGCATTTTCTTTTCTTGAAACAAGTGCGTTTTATAAAGGGCAACCACAAAGGAAACCTCAGCTTGTATGAAGTTTATATTGTTTAATTTTAGGTTAAACAAGTTTGCCTCTGTGATATATCGACGATCTGGTTGTTGAGGTCTAGCCTGAGTAGATGATATATATGTGTCGAGGTCTGGCCTGTGTAGATGAGATATGGCTATTCTGTTCAAGTGATCATTCCAGTTTGGAAATGGCCCCCTTCATTCACAATCTGAGTATTGTTTCAACTGGTTGTTCGATGGTTGCTTTTGCGCAATCATTTTTTCATTCGATTGATCTGTTTTCATGATAGTAGGAGAGTAATGGCTAGTTACAGTGTAGCAGTTGCCTAGCTGACAGCTTAGCTTAATTTGGCCATAGCTATGGTACCCTGTTCTGTTTGCGATGTTTCCTTGTTTCATTTTTGTGTGAAGATTAAGTTTTATCAGGGTTAGAATTTGTCTATCAATGTAAGCATGTTATATTTATGAAGTTTCTCGTGCTCCTTATTAGGTATGAATCAGAGGCTGTATATTTTGACAAGAATGTTAGATCTTCAAAACGGAAGAAGCTTGAAGAAAAATCACTTCGAGTAAGAAATTATGGGACGTTTTTCCTTGCTTAGAGTGCATCATTTTTGGATTCCATTGTATGACTGCCACTTCAAGCCGCTCGGAATGTGGAAATATTTTTCCTTTCTGACACATTTTCATTTCAGTCGTGATGTTTTCATTTGAAGTTAGTTTACATGGAGAGACTGTCTGTTGAGGATATCTTATCATATGTTGCTTGTCGTGTTTTGTGTGAATCGTCAGCTTGTACAACCAGCTTTCCAATCTGTTCTTGGACATATTCAGTGTGGAACTCTAGATAAGTTCAAGGAAGCATTTGATAAGGCTTTGAATGGAGGGGAAGGGTTTTCTGTGGCTGCTTATGACTGCACTCAGTTTTATATGGCTCTATTTGACAAAAGATGTGCAGGTACGGCAGGTTGTAATGCCTTCATTTGGCCTAATGTTGTAAAGTTAATATTCTGAAAAAGCAGGCAAGAATGAAGGCTTATCGTAGTGCTTTGTTTTGTAACTGAGATCTTTTGTTGTTCCTCGACTCTTTCTGTACGTGCATTTGCACTCCCTTGGTGGCCTATTAGTTGTTTTACTTGTATCTATCAGAAATGAAGGTTTTGTGTCTGAGACTGGAGGCTGATGTGAAAATATGGTCTTGTTGGTAGATAACTCACTGGGATCTAAGGAAACTATTTGTAGGTTCATGCCATGCTTTACTTTTGACTTGTTATTGGAGAAATTTTACCACTGACTGTATAAGATTCATGTCATACTTTGAATAGATGCCGCAATTGAACAAGCCCAATGGGATACATCTGGAGTACGGGAGGAGCTGCAGCGTGGCATTGATGCCCATGTTGCTTCAGTCCTTGCTGCCAAGCTCTCTGAGCTTACAGAAGAATATGAGGTAGCATAATGAGCAGAGATATTTCATCTGTTCTTGAGCTTCTCCTTTTACAGATGGAGGGTTTTTCGCCCTTTCACTTAATGGAGGTTGATGTGATCTGCACAAATTTTGTTATGTTTTTACAGGAAAGACTTGATGAAGCATTGTCTGGACCAGTGCAAGCTCTTTTGGCTCAAGCTAATAGTGAAACCTGGTCAGCTATCAGGAAACTTCTTTTGTGGGAGATCAAATCGGCAGTGAGTCGGTTCTCCGGTGCCCTTTCTGGTTTCGACATGGATGAACAGAGCAAGGAAAAATTGCTCGCGAGTATCAAAGATCATGCAAGGGGCGTGGTTAAAGCGGAAGCAAGGGAAAAAGCTCGACAAGTCCTCTTATACATGAAGGACCGGTATGCAGTTTGTGATTTTCTCATCAGTTAGATTCAATGCCTCTTGATATCCTTATGTGCTTCATTTTCAATCCAGGTTTGTAACATTGTTCAGCTATGATGCTGACCGTATGCGAAGAGTTTGGACAGGGAAGGAAAATATTCGAGCAATCACACAACTTGCTCATTCAGCAGTATGCAAAATTTATATGCTGCAAATTTTTTACATGTTTCTCCTGTTTCTTGCTTGTGGATCTTTTACAGAAATGATTCAACAACACTTGCAGTCATTAAAGGTGCTGTCTGTAATGGCGGCAGTGCATTTGGATGATGAGAGAGATAACATCGAGAGAACTTTGTCCGCTGCTTTGCTGGACACAAAGCCTAATGCCACAGTCAGGAGCATTGCAACAGTAGATCCCTTGGCTTTCGGCACATGGAAAGAGGTGAGTTTTGATTTTATGGTGCTGGTTCAATTGATGCAGATATTCAATTTCTCTTTTCTCTTATGAAAATGGATGGAAGAGTTTAGGCCCCATTGTCCATACTAGTTTTGATGTTATCATCGGCACTAGTGAAAATTGGATTATCGTGTGCTAAAAGGTGTCACATTACTGATTGATGCTGCCACTGTCCGAAGGTGATGCTGAAATAAGCCAATGTACAACCGACAAACTGCAAAGTATATGTTATTGCTCCTTTAACTCAATATACAACAGCCTTTCATTTGCTGAGAGCACTTATTCACTGTTTAATTGCAGATTCCTTCATCAGAAACACTGATCCCACCAGATAAGTGCAAATCATTGTGGAGACAATTTGAGGCGGAGACTGAGTACATCATCACTAAAGCAATTTCTGCTCAGGCACGATACCTATATCGTAAAAGATGTTTAGTATAAACGCCATTATTATTATTATTTTTAAAAGGCCATGTCATCATCCCTGCACCCCAACACACACTAACACGACAAAAAAGGAAAGAACGGATATTCAAGATCAATCCTAAGCACCGCTCCACATTTGCTTGCCACTTGACTTTGAGACTATCAACATATGATGGTCAACTTACCATCATAGACGAACGTCTGTGAAGTTCTTTCACTACTGGAGCTATTCTATTATTTGCTCTCTTCTTTCAGGAAGCGAAGAGGCGTGAGAAGTTGCAACATTGGTTGGAAACTGTTGCGTTAGCTGTTTTGGGATTCGAAGGAATTAGGACACTTCTTAGGTATTTTACTTCTGGAGTTCTGCTTTGGTGTCCGATATATTTATCTTTGTTGCTTTTGCTTGACACTTTTTCTTCTTCTTTTGTTGGCGGAAGGGGACTGCGACATTTGAGGGGGAGAGGGAGAGGCTAGGAGCTTTAGAGTGAGGGCGGTAGTGCTGCCTCGTCGTCTACAGGGGGAGAAAGAGGAGCATATATAAAATTTCATTTTTCTCGGTTTAGGTGGAAAGTGGGATTATTGCTTAACCCACTAAAACCAATATATATATTCTTTTTTTGGTCTTTTTTCTTTGGAAACCATTTTGACCAATATTTTATAAAGCATTTTGTGACCCATATTAACAGCCCTAATCCTAGAATAATGTCACATTGATAATTCAAGACTATTGTTGGGACCTAAAAGATGTTTGCACACAGAAAAGCTTTCATGGCTCTGTCTAATATCGGTGTTTTGTGGTAATAGCTGAAGGACTTTATCCATTCGTGGATGTCATACGATTGTCATGCAATTATCATGAGTACAATTGATATTGTAAGGCTAATTATTTTTTTGTGGTAAAAGCTGAAGGCCTTTAACCATTCGTGGATGTCATACGATTGTCATGCGATCGTCATAGGTACAATTGATATTATAAGGCTGGCTATTTAGTGCTTTAAAGCTAAAAAAAATTGGTACATCTACTTCATAGATATTCCAAAAATTAGTGTCACATCTTGCTATTATTGAATTTGGTCAATGGGCGTTGACCTCTTCTTTTTTTGTCATCCGTGCTTTGTCTTCTCTTTTGCCTTTACAATATTTATTCATTTGATGTCAGCAAAGAGATGCCTGGTTCATTACTTGAGCCCTAGGGAGTCTCTATCAATGTATAACTTCGTAAAATACCAACCAGAAGATTCCGATCCATACTTATAGAATCTAAGCAAATCCTGATCTCCAAGAGAAAACGACCCAAGATCATCCTTAGTTGCAGCACATGTTGCACATGAACACCGAACTTCTCAAGATTAAAGGCCAGAATGATCACTATCTATGCATCCGATACCTTGGTTGTAGCTCTGTCTATTTAAGCAAGAGCGAGAGAGACTGAGTGTGTGTTATGGATTGAATCTAATCATTCTGGAAAATGACGAAAGATTTATCCACAAATAACACAAGGAATATGCAGGAAGTATTGTTGATAATATCAATTCACGAAAACAGCATATAACTTCACCATTAAGGTTTCGTTGTGTGATGAAAACACTAGGTCTCTTTTTTACCATTGTGTCCTTTCCAGTACCACATCTTCCCGTTAAACATATCTTATCTCAATCAAGAAGTACTTAATGCAGCAGACTAGCAACTGCTAAGAAAAGTTTTCTCTATACTTGTCGTATGAAGAACAATCAAAAGGACCAGGCGAAGTAAACTGAATAGCACATTCTGAAACGATTAAGGCAAAATGTAACGATATTGTAGCTGCTATATTCTGTTTGATGTGCCAAATACGAAGACATGTTTAAATACAACTGGTCATACCAAGTTACCAACCTGATCTTGCGTACAGTTAGCGCAGGTAACTGATGTAAGTTGTTCCTATTATCCATTTTCAGATTATGAAAGAGCACCAAGAGGTGCCTCTCACTATTCACTAACTACCTAGAAGTTAGAAAAAGATATAAAATATATTGTAGACAGGGTAAACTGTGGAGAGCTACCGCCATAATGCCAGAAAAGGAAACCGGAAGTATCATTCCGCCTTCTGCCTCCTGTCACCATGATACTCCCACAAAACAAAAATAATATAGGGAGACAAGAGACGTCCGACCAAAAAACTAAAAAAGAGACATACCCTAACATTCAGGATACTCAACAACTTCACACGTTTTCATGATCCTAGGTATCTAAAATGCCATTCTCTTCAGAACTTCCTAAGGCAGATGAGTTCTCTGGAGACCACCGGAAACAAACGAATGGTGTAAGTGCATTTGGATGTGGCATTTCCAAGCCACTTTAGGCCTCCAAAGCCCTTTGGGCCAAAAATAAGTGTTTGGCAAATGTTTTTGTAAACCCCCTTGGCCAAAAGTCCACCTTTTAAAGGCTGAAAGCCCAAGGCAGGGATAAGAAAAAAAAAGTCCAAAAAAAGTCCACTTCTAGCATTCTCAGCATGCCAAGCTGAGGGGATAAGAAAAAAAAATATTCTTCTCAAATTATCCTCGCTGATTTTTCAATTTTCCAATTTTGCCCTCACTATTCATCTTCTTTTTCTCCATGAGCAGTCGCCGGCGAGGGGCAAGCAGTCGTCGGCAACCGTCGCGCTCGCCGCACGGTGACCTCTGCGTGGAGGTCACCGAAGCTGCGCAACCCATCTAGTTGCAAATCTAGTCATGACCAAATGTAGTCGCAGCGGAGGTCATGACCCTCAGGGTGGTCGCGACCAGATGCGGTTGTCGACGACCGTCGCGCCTGCCGCACCGCGACCTCCGCGCGAAGGTCGCTAGGGCCGCACGACCCATATGGTCGCAGATCTAGTCGCAACCAGATGCGATTGCCGCGGAGGTTGCGACCCATCTGGTCGCAGATCTGGTTGCCACCAGATGCAATCACCGGCGACCGTCGCCTGCCGCACCACGACCTCTGCATGGAGGTTGCCGGGGCCACGCGACCCATCTGGTCGCAGGTCTGGTCGCGACCAGATCTGGTGCCAGAGGCTCAAGCGGGGATAAGATCTACAACCAGATGGATCGCGACCTCAAATCCGATTGCCGTGACCCTCGCTGGAGGATTGCTCGATGCGCCGCGACCTCCGCCGAGGCCGCGCAATCTGGGTCCTGCAACCCTCCAGCGAGCGGCGCGTCGATCAAATCTGATCACCGCGCCGCTCGTCAAAGGGTCGCGTAACCCTCGCCAGATCACCTACCTCTACCGAACAGCTTGCATCGAACTGCCTGCCCTTCGTCGGACCGCCTGCTCCTCACCGGCGGCTACTTGTTCTAGCTGGCCAACTTTTTCTTTTTCCTTTTTTTTTTATAAATAACAAAAGGCTTTGCAAATATAATTTTTCCAAACACCATTTTACTCAAAGATACTTCGAATTTTATAATAAAATTTACCAAACACAATTTACATTTTTGAAAACATTTTAACTCAAATGTCTTTGCATTTTTCCAAAGACTTTCCCCAAAACTCTTCCCAAACGCACCCTAAATCATGATGTTTTTTCCCTAAACTTGAAAAGGAAAGTGAGAAGATCCTGTTCCAAAATTAAGAAACCAATGATATTTGAATTGACTTTTTTGTGTCAACACGATGAAGATCGGCATGCTGAGCTTTCTCAAGCTGGGAAATAGACAACCGAAAGTTCCACCAAGTAAATCAATGCAAACCAACCATACTCAAAACCAAAGACTTCAAAGGACGACATTTAGGGATCAATAAAATAATTGGGAAGAAAAGTCCGACTCGTAAACCATTTTTGCCGCATTTACATCGGGGCCTATGGGATGGGTCCAATGTTTAAATTGTGTCTGAAAAAGCATTCCAAACTCATTTATGACTAAGGACGGCGTCTGGGGGAGTGAGAAACGCCTTTACACAGATGCAAATGATTTTATGTGAAGGAATTTTAAATGAAATTCGAATAGCTTTTGGTAAACACTATGTGCATACAAGCCAAAGAACCTTTTCGAAATAGCAAATAGTGTTTACATAAATGACTTTATGATAATAATAAAAAAAATTGCAATAGTGGTAAGCGAAGCTAGAAGCTTCAGCGACAATTGTTGCCAAGGTTGTGTGACCCTAGGTGAGTTGACACCGGAGTTCGTGCAACCAAAGTGACTCACGCTAGCGGCCTAGATCTCCAAAATCCCATCTTCGCAAAGTCCTAGATACCAATGTTGTGTGAATTCAGCCCCTTCCTCTGCAATCTTGTCAAGCCAAATATAAATTTGGGATGAGTATCGTGCGTACCCTACGCGATTGGCCATTAAGCTCAGATGCCAGAGCTGGGACCAGCAGCAAGCCAAATCTCTAAACAATGGCGAGCTTAGGGGCAACCCTAGATTCTTCATATATGGCTTAGATCTCACTTGACTAACCTGCAATCGTCGACCTTTAGCAACACTAGACCCTTCGGTGACGGTCCATGTTCATGGATTTGTTGAGTAGAATTGAGGGTTTAAAAGCATAAAATTAGACTTATGATTATTGAATGAGGTTGAGATGGGAAATAAAATAAAATTCAGGTGCCCTCAGAGAAACTTCCTTACAAATGCATCGTAGTTCACAAATGGGCTTTTAAAACCTCTTAACAAATGGACAAATTTTAAGCCTAAGATCCTCATAGGTCGAAAATTCATTAGCAAAGCTATGTCAAGTAGATCCTAAAGTAATTTTGACCGTTTTTCCATCGTAAAGTTGTTAGGTTAGGACGGACCTAATGTGACAAATCTACCTAGCTCAAGTTCAAGTGTAATGAGTATTAAATATTGTCCCGATCTGTCTGTATTTATGCAATTATTGGATCAATTTACTTAATATATGCAGCAAACGCTAACCCATACTCTTCTTCCGCTTTTCATTTCTTGACCTTGAAGCAATTATGAATCGCCGACTTTTGGGACGAGGAATTAAATCACCGGCAGAGATGCGCATTGGGAATGTCCCCACCTCTTTTTGTTATTAAATGGGCAACGAGGATTTTAAAAGAAAAAGAAAAAGGGATAAAGAAAATTGAAAAAGTAAGTAAGAGCACACGTGTGGGATCCACTTTGAAATCAAAAAGCACCCGATGAGGTGCAACGTGGACGGCGAGGATCGAGCCGTGATCCCACTTGCTGGAAAGGGACAGTGAGATCACCGTCCCCGTCCCTTTGGCATCATTTCAGAAGGAAAGAAAGTCGATGGACGGCCGAGATGGGCCCACCGGATGGGAGTCGGCGGTGAGCGGCTCGATTAAAAAGTCGGGACAGGGCGATGACAACTCGGCACATCGATCGAGTTGGATCCACCGGTTTTGTTTTAGCAAAATAAAATCCTAAACATTTCTCATTTTTTAAGCCGATTCTCGAATTTATTATGGCAAGCCAAGTGCGACTTTTCATAATTAAATTATGCTTAAAGATAAATTCAGAGACTCAATTGACTGGACGGTAAATGCTTAAAATTGTAATTACCCTGACTAGAAGTCCACATGTATTTTTGAACGCGTTTGAATTGAAAATATAAACCAGGAAATTGCTCATAAGAAAATGATAATGTGTGCTTATTATGTTAATCATGGTGTTTTATTTATTAACGTGGGAATTTGGGGACGTGCGCATGCGCTTGGCAGCTTGAGTCGTCGTCACACATGCTATGGAAAATCATTCAAGCCCATCCAACTTGACTTGCTATTGCTTTCCCTAATCACTTGAGTAGGTAAAGAGAAAATTAAAGTAAAGTTGAGTGGACTTGGGGTTGATTAAGAATTAAAGGCTCGTTTACTTACATATGCAATGTCACTCTTGGATTTTTTAATCTATGTAATGTAGTCCCTGAATTTACTTATAGTTAATTAAAATGGATACCGAAGTAAATAGTCCTTGAACTTTGATTTAATGTGTAATATCATTCATGGACTTTTTTAATTGGTGCGATGTGATCTTTGAATTTCAACATAATGTACAATGCAATTTCTAGACTTTTAATTTACTTGATGTGGTTCATGAACTATTTGTAAATATTCAATGCAGTTCCTATATTATATGAAAATGTTTAAAAATTTATATTGAACCAGAGTTAAGAGATCATTTACATTATTTTTTTTCTAATTAGAATGAGATTACTTACTCCCCTCAATCAAAATTCAAAATATTATATAATTTTTTTTTTTTGTGTTGATGGATGAATGTCATGTAAGTCTCGAGAGTTTTGGATGTAAAAAAATAAAAATAAAAAAATCAAGTGGTGAAATTTATGCGAAAAGCAAAAATGAAAAGTCATTCGAAACCGGATGTGTAATTGGCCAATACCATTGTGAGATTAAAGCCCTAATTCTTTATCAATTGGCACGAGAGCTTCAATCAATGGAAGACAAAAGACAGGAGTCACATGTCAAGTCCACGGCGCAAGTTACCAAAGTGCTTACGTGCCAGCCACTCAACCCCCATCGAGACTGAGAATGCACATGCTCCAGGCTGAGCTTTCCTCTAATCCGCTATTTATTCTTTTAAAATATTTTGCTATCTTTCGCAAAAGTTCCAAAATGTATTGAAAGTTATGATAAATTACTAATTACAAAAAGACATTACTCTCGCGAGTAATTTGTACTTTTTGCTTTGCTGAATAACAAAATAAAAAATAAGATACTTCGGGCCCACTATTGTGGTGAATAATAAAATGAAAATAATATACTTTGAATCCATTACTAGTTCAGTCTAATTGACTACGCTTATTTGATTTAGTAGGTCCACTTTCCGATGGGAACCACTTAGAACTGTCCAATTAGTAGCACGGTTAAATTTTTATAACGAATTCTTCACCTTAATTAGTAGTATCTCTAGAGTCCTCTTCATCTCTTGTTTGTTTTTCGTGAAAAAATACCAATTATTTGAAGAATTCTGGATATTGTCGAATTCAGTTTCTTGACATTCAGTTGTAGTTTGAGCGGAAGTTGGACTAGGATCAAGTATCCTCTTGGAAAATATTATGTATTTCATCATCTTTTGAGGTTTTCTAAACAAAATTTTTATTCACATTATGAAATTTTGCATGGGTGTCATGTAATTTCGCCTCCAATCTTTCTCATTAAAAGGTACGATATGTAATTATCCACACTAAATTTCAGGATGCACATATTTTGAAGCTTTCTAAAATACTCTACTCTAACCAAATTTCTAAAAATAAAATTACTAATTCCAATTCTAGTAAATCATAACAACATTTTGAAGTACTCTACACCTTGATATTCTATTCATGTGATTTTGAGATGATTTACGGTGTTCAACATAAAATTATAATTTAATATTAAATTATCCAAGAAAAGTCAAAATGAAAATTACCCCCAAATACATGTTATAAACTAAATTCATGAACACGAACAAGGACTGAAAAATTCTCATATAAGAAATTATTTGGTCAATGATATTTACTAAAAACAAATTACACCGTCCTACAATGAAGAACGAGATTTCATGTGAATTAATTACGAGATATTTGCATTTTTAGTTGGAAAAAAGAAGAAGAAAAATCTTGAAGATGGTTATGACAATACGATGATTGATTATTGTTTGGTTACTTAACCATACATTTGAGCACTCTTTAGCTAGTAAATATTTTTTTAAATAAAAAAAATCCTGTTTTGGTCAAATTTTTGAAAGGCAAAAATTTATTAGTTCCAATGCAGCCCCCTTTTTTCCCGACCAAAAAACATAGAAAAATAAATAAATTTGTGACTCTACTACTACTGAAATATTCCCATGACTTTCATTTTTTTTTTTCCATTACGGGGGCATTATTCTCTCATCAAAAGGAATCAGTCCGAGTCTTACTTTTCTGGCGAGCAGACGAGGTTGTAAACCGACGTACCTCTCTCGCGGATCCTGTCACTGCTTCTCCTTCATCCCTCGCTTTCGCCGTCTCTCTCTCGGCAGATCGATCGATCGGATCGGATCGATCTCCATCTCCGGCGGACCGAATCTCGCGACGCCTCCGCATTCGATCGCCCGATCGGCCCCTCGCTCGATCCGCCGCCAATGGGTATATTTGCTCGAATCATGAACCGATTTCTCTGTTCGCGTGTTTAGACTTGCTCTACGCACGCTTTCTTCTCGCGATTGATAGTCTCTGATTGCCGCGATGGCAATCTCGTATCGATTCTGGGAATCTCTGAACTGCCGTTGGCTATTGCGTTTTAATTAGGGATTCTCGTAACTGTTGCGCCGGGTCTTAATTTCCCATTCGCTTGTAATGCTGAATTAATGCATCTGCTGGTTGCGAATTGCCATTACGTAACAGCTCGTGTTTGCCTTGGATTTTGATCCGGATGCTGTTGCGTGGCATGACTGTTTCCTCTCTCTATTTCGGATCGCGTTTGTTGCTGAGTTAGCTCGAGGACGATTGTTTCAGCTCTCGAGGACCTGGTAAAGAGAGCTTTAGTTGTTTGAGGTTATAAGAGTGACTGTGAAGATTAAGAAGTTTCTTCGTGAGAACCCTTTTGATTGAGGTGCAAAGGGTAGCTGATGACATTAATCATCTCCCTCAGAAGGTGTTAGTCTAACAGGATGTCGATATAATCACGTCCCAAGCACTGCAAAGATGGATTTCTAGATTGTTGTTGACAGCTATGTTTCGAAAGATTGACAAGGATTGATTCACTTACTTCATCATTACGAGAAATATGTGGTTTGATAAAATTGTCAAAAGAGTGAAATCAACCTCTCAACTACTTTTAGCCATTTAGGTACTTGCGCATTATGTAGGATCTGAGGCTTTCATTCTCGATCACGAGTTGTTAGTTTCGTCTTGCCTACTCTAGGCATAGTGTATTGGTTTATCGTGTCAATTCTCTTTTTGACTTGCTAATTTGGACATCTTTTTTCTCAGATAATTCTGGTGAATGTTCTTCTGCTCAACTTATTGATGGAGATGGAGTATTCAATGTCGATGGACTGGAACATTTCATCAAGGAGGTCAAATTGAGGGAATGTGGCCTTTCTTACGCCGTTGTCTCCATCATGGGTCCTCAAAGTAGTGGTGTGTATTTGCTCCCAATGACTTGCTTTGGACTTTGCTTCTTTTGCTAAATGTAGATTACATGAAATGTTTGGTAAGGCTGTGAAATGTTCTTAAAAGAAACAAATTTTTGCTGGGTACCATTGTCGATTTGTCAAGTTGTTCAAATTCAGTTTAATACAGTTTCTTCACCTTAAATTTTTACTTTCAGCAAAGCCATTACCTTTAGGCCACCATGTGGAAAATTGCTGCTTTTTTGTTTTCATCTATGTATCTTTTCTTTTGCGAGTTTCAAACTTATTCTATTGTTTCGTATGATATCCGACAGGGAAGAGTACACTGTTAAATCATCTATTTCGCACCAAGTTTAGGGAGATGGATGCTTTTAAAGGGAGGCATGTCTACAAACCAACTTTTCACTCACTCTAATGAAGGATTTGGATTCAGAAAGTCTAAACCAGTTTGGTATTTTTCCAGGTCCCAAACCACCAAAGGTATATGGCTGGCGAAAGGTGCGGACATTGAACCGTGTACTCTGGTTATGGACTTGGAGGGAACCGATGGAAGAGAAAGAGGAGAGGTATATTTATGAGATGATTCTACATGGAGTTATAATAGCTTATCCTGTCCATGTTTAACTACTTATTTTTATCCATAAGTAATTGCAAATTCTGAATTTTTGTACATGTTGAAACATTAATTTGTGCTTCGGGTAGCTGCTGTGTGATCTTAACTTTCTTTTCCACTTTTGTATGCCTTTGCTCATCTTACTAACCCAGAAGGTTGATTTATGTGTAGCTGATGCTCATTGAAACTCTCCTGATTTACACTTGCTTTGAGTAAGCAGTAATTAGCATTCTCGCAGCTTCTTAACCGTTGTCATTTTTTATTTTCAGGACGATACTGCTTTTGAAAAGCAGAGTGCTCTTTTCGCTTTGGCTGTCTCCGATATAGTGCTCATTAACATGTGAGGCTTTTGCTTTCCTCTAGTGAGATACTGTTTCTGTTTCTGCCATGCTATCTATGAGGTTGTTGTTTTAGTATTTTCCTAGTGCCCTTTTAAGCATATTTTTCATAGGTGGTGTCATGATATTGGCCGGGAACAAGCTGCCAACAAGCCTCTTCTGAAAACTGTATTCCAGGTATTTCTTGTCTTCTTGCGTTGAGATAAGCTAAATGTTAGTTCTAAGAGCTAATGATGAAGTCGTGACTCTTCTTGAAGGTCATGATGCGATTGTTTAGCCCTCGGAAAACAACTCTGTTGTTTGTCATACGGGATAAAACAAGGGTTAGTATCTATACTTAATCGTGTTCTCATTTTGGATTGTGATGGTTTTTATCTGCTCATTTTGGCTGCATCTGGTAAGTTTTACCGATCTGAGTTGAGTTTTTTTTTTTTTTATGTGTTCACTGCCTTTTCTTTTTATACAGACTCCTCTGGAAAATCTAGAACCTGTCTTGAGAGAAGATGTGCAGAAGGTGAGGCTTGTCGCATCTCCCATTGAAAACCGACTTTGTAAAGTTGTTCCTGGTTTCATTTGGTATTTTCCTGCAGATATGGGACAATGTTCCTAAGCCACAAGCGCACAAGGAAACTCCTATCAGTGAATTTTTTAATGTAGGTGCTTTGATGCTTGTATGAGTTACTCTCAATAAGTTGCTTTTCCCTCTAATCATTGTAATGAAGTTCATCCTAATGACTCTTTCCTGCTGTACAGGTTGAGGTTACTGCTCTGTCTAGTTATGAAGAGAAGGAAGAGCTATTTAAAGAGCAGGTATACCTACCTTGCACCACATGGAAGCATGTTTGGATCTAGAGTACGATTGCCCAAGTTTTATGTGGGCTTTGTTGTTTTGTTTGGACAAGATTCTCAAATGCTGCAGTGGGCGCCGTTTTCTTCACATAAATCCACTTTTTGAGACAAAACTTTGGTTCTCATAAGCAGAAGTTTTGGAATATCTGTGGAAATGCCACTCATCGTTGACAGCTATCTCTTATTTTTTTGGAGGCCTGTCATTGCTCCATCGTCCTTATTGAGTTTAGTGATTTTCACTACTCCTGTTCCATTCTCAATCAATTATATTTTGAGACGTGTTATGTTTCCATCTCATCTTCTTTTGCTCTTTTGTGGAATTTGGGCCGTTGGTTGCCAATTACATTATATCTTTTTATCTGTACTAATTTTTTGCCAAATTTTCCTTGGACAAAAAGGTGGCCATCCTTAGACAGCGGTTCTTTCATTCTATTGCACCTGGTGGGCTCGCAGGAGATCGAAGGGGAGTAGTTCCTGCATCAGGATTTTCTTTTAGTGCTCAGCAGATGTGGAAGGTCATCAAGGAGAATAAGGACCTTGACTTGCCTGCACATAAGGTGAGAGTTAATTAATTGAAAGGCAACTGGATGAGAATGCTAATTAACACATCATGCTTTCCGTGTTAAGGTCATGGTTGCTACTGTACGATGTGAAGAAATCGCCCACGAAAAATATTCCGGTTTCACTGAAAATGAGGTACCGATCTGGTTCTTGCTGGACATTAAACGTGTTTGGCTTGTTTTGCTATCTTGCAATGCAAGCAGATGCATTTTATCTTACACATATTAAGATTGAGCGAACTCTTTTGAACATGTTAGGATTGGTGTTCGATTGAAGAGGCTGTGCATTTGGGACCAATTCCTGGTTTTGGAAAGAAAGTCAGTTCAATTCTTGACGCTTACTTATCAGGGTAAGACAAGCAATTTTATCTGATGGATTACAGATGGTGGTGCAGCAACTGGATTTGTGTTTGTTAAAGTGCATTAAGGTTATTCAGCGCAATCAGCTTCATGTTCTTACTTCTAAGAATATTGTTTCTTTAAGTTTTCCTGGCATTGATGACGTGGGGGCAGGAGGAGCTTTTTCTTTTTCGCTTGGAAGAAGTGCATTTTTTTAAAGTGCAAACATGAAGGAAACCTCGGCTTTTTTGAAATATGTATTATTTAATTTTTGGTTGTGCCAATTTACCTCTCTGATATATTTACTATTGGGTTGTTGAGGTCTAGGCTGAGTAGATGGGATATAGCTGTTGAGGTCTTATGTAGATGAGATATAGCTATTTTGTTCAAGTGATCATATTCCAGTTTGGAAATGGCCCCCTTTACTCACAATCTGAGGATGATATCAACTGTTTGTACAATGGTTGTTTTCGAGCAATCATCTTTTGGTTTCATTGATCTGTTTTCTTGATTGTAGGAGAGTAGTGGCTAGTTAGGGTCTGTTTTTTAACTGGCCAAATAGCAATTGATTCTATTCTTTTATTCCCCGGAACAAAAAAAAAAGAAGAGAAATCCATTTGATAACTTTTTTTGCTCCTGGAAATAGATTTGGAACAAATAGAAAAAAGTTGCTTCTTTGTTCACGGGAACAATTTCAGAATCAAGCCAAATTTTCTTTTTCTTTTTTTTATCTTTTCTTCTTTTCCTTTTCTTTTCTCTTCTCTTCTTCTCCATGGTCGGCGACCGGCTAGAGAATAAGAAGAGGGATGAAAAAAGAAAAAGAAAAAAAGAGAAAAAAAGAAGAAGAGAAAAATATAACAAGAGTACTAAAAAAATTAAAATAAATTCTAATTCACAAAAGAATCTGAGATTTTACGAAATGCATTGCTTTCACGGGAATAGAAATTTTGGACAGTTACCAAACATCTTCAAAGGCAATAAAATAAAAAAGAATGATTTCTAAACAAAAATTGTTTCTGGGAACAAAATGGCTACCAAACGCACCTTACAGTTTAGCAGCTGCCTAGCTGACGGCTTAGCTGAATTTGGGCATAGCTATGGACCCTGTTCTGTTTGCAATGTTTCCTTGTTTTATCTTTTGGGTGAAGTTTATGTTTTGTCATGGTTTGAAATTTGTCTATCAGTGTAAGTATGTTTTATTTATGAAGTTTCTTGTGCTGCTCATTAGGTATGACTCGGAGGCTGTATATTTTGATGAGAGTGTTAGATCTTCAAAGCGGAAGCAGCTTGAAGAAAAGTTATTTCAAGTAAGAAGTCATGGGATGTTTTTCTTTGTTTAAAGTGCGTAATTTTTTTGGGTTATATTGTTTGACTACCACTTCCAGCTGCTTGGAACGTGGAAATAGTTTTCCTTTTTGACACTTTTATTTCAGTCATGATGTTTTCACTTGAAGTTAGCTTACACAGAGAGACTGTCTGTTGAGGATATCTTATCATATGTTGCTCATTGTGTTTTGTGTGAATTGTCAGCTTGTAAAACCAGCTTTCCAATCTGTTCTTGAACATATTGGGTGCGAAACTCTAGATAAATTCAAAGAAGCATTTGATAAGGCTCTGAATGGAGGAGAAGGGTTTTCTTTAGCTGCTCATGACTGCGCTCAGTTTTATGTGGCTCTGTTTGACAAAGGATGTGCAGGTACGTCAACTTGTAATGCCTTCTTTTGACTTAATGCTGTAAAGTCAATGCTCTGAAAAAGTAAGCCAAGAATGAAGGCTTGTAGTTGTGCTTTATCTTGTGACTAAGCTCTTTTTTGGTTCTTTGACTCCTTTTGTACATGCGCTTTTGCTCCCTTAGTGGCCTGTTAGTTTTTTTTACTTGTATCTATCAGAAATGAAGGTTCATGTCTGAGATTGGAGGCTGATGTGAAAATATAGTCTCATTGATAAATAACATTCTGGCCATTTAGGAATCCTTTCTGTAGGTTCATGCCATGCTTTACTTACTTTTGACTTGTTATTAGAGGAATTTTACTGCCAACTGTATGGATGAGTTTTGTATCTTACTTTGAGCAGATGCCATAATTGAACAAGCCAAATGGGATACATCTAGAGCACGGGAGAAGCTGCGGCGTGACATTGATGCCCATGTTGCTTCAGTCCGTGCTGCGAAGCTCTCTGAGCTTACAAAAGCATATGAGGTAGCATGATGAGCAGAGATATTTCATCTGCTCTCGAGCTTCTCTTTTTACAGATGGAGGGTTTTTCGTCTTTCACTTAATGGTGGTTGATGGGATCTGCACAAATTATGTTATGTTTTTACAGGCAAAACTGAATGAAGCATTGTCTGCACCAGTGGAAGCTCTTTTGGAAGGAGCTAATAATGAAACCTGGTCGGCTATCGGGAAACTTCTTTCGCGTGAGACCAAATCGGCAGTAACTGGGTTCTCTGGTGCCCTTTCCAGTTTCGACCTGGATGAACAGAGCAAGGAAAAAATGCTTTCGGCTATAAAAGATCATGCAAGGGGCATGGTTGAAGCAAAAGCAAGGGAAAAAGCCGGCGGAGTCCTTGCACTCATGAAGGACCGGTAGACACTCTTTTATGTTTGTGATTTACTCATCAGTTAGATTCAATACCTTTTAATATCCTAATGTGCTTCCTTTGCAATCCAGGTTTACAACATTGTTCTGCCATGATGCTGACTCTATGCCGAGAGTTTGGACAGGGAAGGAAGATATTCGAGCAATCAACAAACTTGCTCGTTCCGCAGTATGCAGAATCTATATATGGCTAATTTTTTACATGTTACTCCTGTTGCTTGCTTGTGCATCTATTGAAATGATTCAATGACACTTGCAGTCATTAAAGTTGCTGTCTGTAATGGCGGCAGTGCGTTTGGATAATGAGAAAGATACCATTGAGAAAACTTTGTCCGTTGCTTTGCTGGACACCAGGCCTACTGCCACTGACAGGAGCATTACAACAGTAGATCCCTTGGCTTCCAGCACATGGGAAGAGGTGAGTTTTGCTTTTATCGTGCTGATTCAAATAGTGCAGATCTTCAATTTCTTTTGTATGTTATGAAAATGGATGGAAGAGTTTAGGTCCCATTGTCCCTACTAGTTTTAATACTATCATTTGCACTTGTGAATTTTGGATTATCTGTGCTTAAGAAAAAGATGTCAGATAACTGATTGATGCTGCAGCTGTCTAAAGGTGATGCAGAAATAAGAGCCTTTCATTTGCTGAAAGCACTTGTTCACTGGTTAATTGCAGATTCCTTCATCAAAAACACTGATCACACCTGTTCAGTGCAAATCATTGTGGAGGCAATTTAAGACAGAGACTGAGTACACCGTCACTCAAGCAATTTCTGCTCAGGCATGATGCTTATATCTAAAAGATGTTTAGTAGTGTAAACGTCATTGTTGTTATCAAAATGCCATGCCAGCATCCCCTGCCCCCAACACGTAAACACGAACACCAAAAAAAATGAATAGAAAATAAAAGAAAAGGAAAGAAGGTTCTATTGAATCCACTGCACTAGATTTCTATTTGAATTGATTATCAAGATCAATTCTAAGCACCACTAGGAGGACATCTGCTCGCTACTTGAGTTTGAGACTATCAATATAAGAAATGTTACTTTCAATTCCACGAAAGAAAGACATACTTGCTTATGTTAAGTAGTGTACTTGCTTATCTATGAAGTTCTTTTGCTATTGGAGATATTTGATTATTTCCTCTCTTCTTTTGGAATTATCAGGAAGCAAACAGGCGTAACAACAACTGGATGCCTCCTCCATGGGCAATTGTTGCGTTAGTTGTTTTAGGGTTTAACGAATTTATGACACTTCTTAGGTATTTTACTTCTGCAATTCTGCTTTGATGTCCAATATGGGTATTTTCTTTTGCTTGACACGTGTATGTTTTTTGGCGGCAGAAATCCCCTCTATTTGGGCGTCATATTTGTGGGATTTTTACTCGTCAAAGCACTATGGGTGCAGCTTGACATATCTGGCGAATTCCGTAATGGCGCTGTAAGTGTTAACAGTTCAGTTTGATTTTTTTTTTTTTCCTGCCATTTGATATTGGAATATCGGGAGTTATCTGCCAACATAGATGAGAAAATTTTTCTTCAAGGGAGAGACTGTTATACACTCGTATCCGATCTCCGATCTTTTATGAAATGGAAAGGGCTCCATCTTTTCTCATTAGTGATTTGAATGATGAAGCTGGAGAGTTGAGAGACTTCGATTCTCATGAGATTGCAAACAGTCGGTTTAAATGTAAATTAGGTGCTTAGGATCTTGCAAGTTGAAAGGTTTAGAGAAAGGGATGATATTCAGTTGTCAATTTTTGGCACGCATTAAAGATATTAGCTCTCATTGCTGTCATCAATTGACGGATGTCATTCTGATGATAAAGAGATTGGTATACTTTATGCTTTTGTTGATTCCCAAGGTTGTCTTTGGCTCTGATGTCCTAGTGGGTTTCTTTGTCAGCTTCCTGGGCTTATATCCTTGTCAAGCAAGTTCGTTCCCACTATTATGAACCTTCTCAAAAGACTAGCAGAAGAAGGGCAAGTGCCTGCATCAAATAATCCTCACGGAAATCCTTCTCTCACATCAAAGAGCCTCCGTAATGGAGTCGGAACATCGAGTGGTTTATCTTCCACTGCTTCTTCCAATGTAACCTCGGAGCAAGAAGCTGAGTATTCAAGTCCTTCTAAAGAAGAGTAGCTGGGAAGTCATCCTGCTGGAGTTATTAGTGTTAGATCAAAGATTCTGCTGGAGTTATCAGTGTTAGATCAAATATTCTTGTAAGCTACCCCCAGAAGGGTAGGCATCACGTGGAATGCTTGAAGAATATCTGCTGCGATCATTGCGAGACGAGACTAGTACATTTAAAGGCATCTATTTTTATCAAGAATGCCACTTGAAGGAGGTTGTGCGTCTTGCAACGATCCCCATTCACCATTTAAATCTTGTGATATTGATTTATGGTAAGTTGCAGCGGTGGGTTTCTCGTTTTCGTCTTTTCTTTGCTTCCTTTTCTTGTTTGGGGCTTGGAAAGAGTCATGCTGGTTTGAGGGCTTTTTGATTGCAATTTTGTATCGCAGAGACGCTACTCATTACGATAGACCAGAAAGAAAGAACATGTAATAGCTTTTCATTGTCATCTTTATTCATTTCATCGTACTTTGTCATCGTGCAGCCGGCTTGAATTTCAATTTCGTCTCGAAATAGATGGTGTAAAATGTGAATGTGTTGTAAGATCATCTCGTGTGTGCACGATTGTCAAGATAATAATGAAGGGGAGCTTTTGTTTCATGGAGCTCAGGAGTCAGGACAACATGTGCGCGAGCTCAACTCATTTGTCTTCGTCCATGTGATTGGTACATGGCACTTAACCTTGTCATACATCGATTTCTATTTCTTGTTGGATTTAAATTCTTGCAAAATGGATTAAGAGAAAACGTAAAGATTTTATCCGTTGTTAAGCTTAAACTTGAAAAAAAGGATAAATTAGGGAGTATTTTCAATCATACCCTGTCATCTCTCAATTTATGTATTTTATCGACATCGTGCTTAGATGTTCAACAACTAATAAAGAGAGTTCATCAAGATTTTTCCTGTTATTGAGGTTAAACCTGAAGAAATAGACTGTAAAATACAGAAGGTACTTTAGATTATAGGGAAAATGTCAAATGGTCTCTATAGTTTTACTTAATATGCAATTTCGTCCCTGAATTTTTAATTTGTTCAATTTGGTCCCTGAACTATTGATAAATGTCCAATCTAGTCCCTGAACTTTCGATCGGCTCAATTTGGTCCTTAAATTATTAATAAATGTCCGATTTAGTCCTTCGTTACTATTTTTCCTTCTTCTTTTTTTTTTGCTTCTTCTCTCTTCCCTTCGACGGAGCCAACGGAGAGAAGCTAGCGTCCGGCGTGGCAGGCAGAGGGAAAAGAGAAGAAGCATAAAAAAAAAAGGAAAAACAGTAATGAAAGATTAGATCGGACATTTATCAATAGTTCATGAATCAAATTGAGCCGATCGAAAGTTCAGAGAATAGATTGGGCATTTATTAATAATTCATGGATCAAATTGAGCAAATTGAAAATTCAGGGACAAAATTGTACATTAAGTAAAAGTATAGGGATCATTTGTGACATTTTCCCTAGATTATACTCTTCACTAGCATGACTTATTTTTAATGGTAGTTTGCTAAATGCACTTGTAAACAGTGGAAATCCTAAGCCAATTACACGGTTCTCTTAAGCCAATTACAAAATTCTGCATAGATATTTCAATATTCTGTAATTCTCTTTTGTGAATGTAATTATCCAATCAAATTAGGATACATATAGATGGTAGGACAATTAAAACTAGAGTGAAGACCCCCCTAAATTGGATGAGCTAAATTAAATTAACATTCATCCATAACAAAGAGGATTTGATATAATATCAGATCAAAGTCAATATTGATCGAAATGGAGCAGTCACCTTGATAAAAGAAACTCCTCCCCGTCCTCTTTGTAAGTAGGAGCTCTCTCTATTTATCCTGGGACGGTATGTGGAGTTGTAGTAAATATCGAGAAGTACTTGAAAATTCAAAAACGCCAAATCTATAGGATTGAAGTCATTGAGACCTCCTCTGTAAGCATGTCGTCAAGAGCTCGCCAAGCTTCCAGATCATCAAGTCCACGACCATCTCCAATTTAAGATCAATTCTCGGAGGCACCCCGAATCCGGTTCTTTATAAGGAATTGAATGATTCGTGATCAAGCCGCTGAGACACTTGAATTGCGCTCACGTGGAGAACCAAAAAAACGACTATTCCATTTGGGATTAACCTACTATTTAAGGCACTCGAATCGCATTTAAAGAATGAGGAGTTCTTTATTTAGAAATGGAACTTTGGAGGGAGAGAGAGAGAGATCAATTGCTAGGGGGTTGGCTCGGTTGGCTGGCGATTCTCGCCTGGTCGCAAGTGAGGGCTTGCTTGCCACCAGTGCACAAGGGTCGACAGGCGCTTCCATATAAGCCGCTCTTCCTTTGGAGCAGGATGATGTGGTTCTTAGCAACAAATTACAGCTTGGCTAGTTCATTTGCGTTAGTCCATGGTTTCGAAGAGGGTGTAGGGGCAAAGGGCCTGGTGGCCGAGGAGATAGCATTCCGTGTCCCATGATTTTGCTCTGCCAAATCAAAGATCTAAATCCGAAAAGCGGGTAATCTAGGTTACTCTAGCAACGACATATCCCCTGTTCATGTTCATTACACAACAAGAATCTCAAGGTGCGAACGTGAGCTTACGTGGTCTCAAATCAATACGTATCTGGCCAGAACTTCAAGGCAAATTCATGTTCGCTCAAGCTACCTCTGGATAAGCTCCTGAGTCTCTGCCAGAATTGCCTTCTCTTTCCCACTCTCAATGGGCCCGATCGACACTGCCTCGTGGAGTACCCGGTTTCTTCGTCCTCGATCCCAGTTGATGCTCTGAAGCATTCCAATTGTTCTAGATGGTTGAAACCTTTGATTGGTGTACTGTTGCTTGTCAATAAAGCTTCAACAAATTCGTGTGGAACTTTACGAACCTTGCCATCGACACAACTAGAGGATTCTTGGCCTGTGCAACTTCCGGGACTTAGCTCCTTCGTTTCGTCAAACTCGTTTATAACTAGCTTCAAGGCTTGAACCACTTCACCCATGAATGGACGGTGCGATGCCTCCGGTTGCACGCACATTGAAGCTATTGCCGCCACCTTGGCCACGCTATTGAACGACATGCTCGATCTCACGGATGGGTCGATGATTGTTTGCAAGCCATCCTTGTCTGTGAGGAGCGGCCGGGCCCAGGAAACGAGATTCTCTTGGCCAGGCGGTTGCGACAGATCTACCGGCTTCCTGCCCGTCAGAAGTTCGAGGAGGACAACCCCGTAGCTATAAACATCACTTTTGACTAGAAGATGACCCGTCATTGCATATTCCGGTGCCAAGTAGCTGGAAAGATGATACCATAAAGATTAACATTACCGAAGCGAGATATGACCAACTACAAAATCATCTACTTCTTATTTGAGAAATTTTTGCGGACCTTCTCGTCATATTCAATTGATCGCTGTGTTTTATTAGGGACTGATAGAGGCAAGTTAGCACGATCAGTTATTTTAAAGTCACCTTCTTTTCACTAACAATTATTCGACAGTGTGTTAAACAAGAACTTAAGTGAAAATTTTCATACCCAAAAGTCCCCATAACATGGGTAGAAACTTGTCTGTTGTTCCCCTCGTCCATTGCAGCTCTAGCCAATCCAAAGTCGGACACTCTTGGCGTGAAGTCAGGCTCCAACAAGATGTTGCTGGACTTGAAATCTCGATGTATAACATGAGGGCTCGAGTCTTCATGGAGGTAGGCCAAACCTCGAGCCGCACCCAGTGCGATCTTCATTCTAGCACCCCAGTCAAGCGGATCATTCTCCTTGTCACAGCCTATAAGCACAACATGATACTGGTGAGAAAAGTTCCCCACAACCAAGTAGTTTAACCTATCAAGGTTCATGTTTGAAGCATATAAAGATTTGTTCTATCTACCATGTAAACGGGAATCGACACTTCCATTCGCTATGAGTTCATACACGACACAGCGGATGTGTTCTTCCGCGCATATGCCAATCAACTTGACTAGGTTTCTGTGGTGGAGACGGCTCAACATTTCCACCTCTGACAAGAACTCACGGCTTCCATGACGATCATCCCTCTTCAGTACCTTCACTGCCATCTCCTCTCCATTGTCTAATATGCCTCTGTAGACTATCCCGAAACCGCCTTCTCCGAGTACTCTCGAAGAATCAAAATTGTTGGTGAATCTCTCTATGTCGTTTGAGCTGAATGTTTTGGCAGATCCGGCACACAAGATTCCATTAGAGCAGAACGAAGTTGATGCTGAGTTGGACACACCTCTCTGCATCACAGGCTTAGCAAAACCTGCTGAGGACATGGAAATTTTATGATGGGAAGAAATTATGAGATGCCACACAATACAGAAGATGATGCATGGTCAGTCAAGTGAAGAGGGAAGACTTATGGTAAGATGAAGTTTTTTGTGAGCAACTGCCAAGCAACACAATATACAATATTGGTCCTAAATATGATTAAAATTTATCGACAACACGATCATTTGGAAAAATTCCATATTTCACTGCATCGAGGAGGAAATTTTTCTTTTTTTTTAAACAAAAGAATGAGAACAAAGGTTGATCCTCAACACTGAGAATCTGCAGAATGTAGAACCTGAAGGTTTTTCTGGGGAGAGAGGCCGTGGCGACTTTTTAGATTGATGATGACAAGCTTCACACTTTCTCAGTAGTACCCACGTGATGACTGTGCACACGATTAATACCGTGAAAGATGATAGAACAAGTACAGCAATCGTGCTTCCACTAGGGCCATCTCTTCTCCTCTTAGGCACATTAACCCCTAATGGTTTTGTCACTGGGCCTTGGTCCTCATTGTCCATATATGGTGAACTGTCAGTGGTAATGATGCTAGAAGGTGGTGAAGGTGGAAGACCTGCAGAGACATGGTAAGTTCGTAAAAAAACCACAGTAAGTGTTTAAAACTTCCTATTATCATATTTTGGCAACTTCCACTAGCTATACTCTGACATACAATTACTTTTTAAAACGCTATATTCTTCAAAGAAGCTATCCTTGAGCCATACAGTATACCAAACTAAAAGAACATGAGAATTTTAAGAAGAGTAAAATGAGAAGAAAGGAATAAGCATCATACATATCTTCCTGATATGATCTTAAGAAAACATTCTGACATCACAATGACAATACCTGGATAGTGAACATATAGAACTTCATAATCACCAAACAGTGGTGCCTCCATATGAACCTGCTTGTGGAAGAATTTTTTATAGATTGCAAATGCAGAATCATTCCCGAATTTTGCCCCTTGCGGCACCAAATTAATTAGAACTGCAGTTTTTTCCAGTTGTGGACTGGCTGAATTTGCTCCCATTATGCGCACTTGGCTATGATCTAAGGACAAACTCGCAGAAATTTCCTTGGCAAGCTCTGTAACCAAAGGGAAGAATGTGTATAGTGCGACCGCTAGCCGAAGTTTCACCTGAATTGGCCATACACAGTCACAGGGAATTCCAGGAGGCGGGTATGTTAATGGCTCTGTGCATGTTACTGATGCGCAATCTACACAGCATCAGATGCAGAATATCATCAGCTATATTGTTCTTTCTGGACGACAAAGAAACTAATTATGCAACAAGTCTAATTAACGCTGCATGAAGTCTAATGTAAGGACCAATATAATGTACCTTCATTAGGAGGTGGAGGAGGTAAAGTCAGAAGTGGCCTTGGCGGTGGAGTCTTCGTTTTCTCTGCTGATCCGAAAGGGGAGAATTCAGGTGGAAGAGTAGGTTCTTCAAGAAATTAAATAGGGTCATATTTCAATAGTCATTAGCACAACGGACATATATCAGACAAATCCAATGCAAGAATTGAGCAAAAAGTTTTCTTCACATACTATTAGACTGGCTTGACAGCATGGTGGGTGATGGTGCAGGTGCTGGCAAATGTGATCTTCTAGAAGTAGGGAATGGAGATTGAGCTGGGGAAATAGAAGGACCTACACAACAAAAGATTTTCCAAATGAATAAATATAACCCAAGAGGACCAAAGTATATGTGATCCACTGAAAAGCTGATCTTACGAAGTTGGAATCAACCTGCTCGGCGGTAAATGTGCCGTGGAAATGGAGATTGCTGTGGAGCAGAGTCACTGAAGTGGTTTCTGACATGGTGATGATGCTTATGAGATGATACTGAAGGAGCATGTGCATAACCGTGTATCCATTTCTTCACTGGCCCTTGGAAAGATGATACAGAAGGTGCAACTGAAATACTTGAAGGCTTCATGACCTTCGGCAAAACAGGTGCTACAGTAGGATTCAAAGTCTTAGCTATTGTTGACAATCAGCAGCACGTGAAGTCAATTCGTTGGCATAAAATGTTGCACATTTAGGCTTCAAGTTTATTCTGCAGTTACCTTTGGTGGGTGGTTCACGCATAAATGCTGGAAAGTGCAATGGCCTGTTTGAGTGTGAACCAAGTGGCTTCCTGTGTTTTTGTGCGGTAATCGTAAGAGGACTAGCCGCTGGAGAGGAGGCCTCATCTGTGAATTTGGAAGAGAGGATCCAACCAGAAGTTCATTAACATAAGTACGAATATTTTGTGCATAACCAACATCTATAATGGGAGAAAAATAAGGAACAATGAGTAAGATGACAAAGGGGCATTTCCTGATGGATTGTTGCAAATGATGGCACATATGTCATACATGATTTCTCAGAAAAGAATAGAAATGTTGGATTGCTTTGGAATTTGATGAGACAACAACTGAAAAACTACAGTTGGAGGTGCATTTTCGTATGATCATAGTACAGATCTTCATTAGTTTATTTCTCCTCATGCAGTTCTAACTTCTAATCACATTCTTATTTGAAATGGTATTGGAGTCACAGGAAGTGAAAGCAAACTGCAAACTCAACCATACAGTAACAGTGTAAAATAAGAAACGAATTAAAGAGAGATTACATGAAAAAAAAAAAAAAAACAGGTATATTCGCGGAACTCTCTGTAGGAGAAGAGAATAAGAGTCACCATATTAATGCAATCTGTTAATTTTCACCATATTAAACCAATTCTGTTAATTTATCAGTCTGCTTGGCTACATTTATAGCTTCCTACACACGGGAAGTGATTCTAATCATCAGCAGGTACAATGTGAGCTTCTCTCATAGACAATCCAGATAATGCTCAATTTCAGCTCATACACAGAATTTTACCGGGATCTGCATCTGATCCAACTGGGAATACGATGCAATCACGCAAAGTTCAATCTCAATGCATATTCAACCAAAGATAATAACAACCAAACCATTACCTGCAGATCCGTGAACCCACAACAAATTGCAGAGCACAGGTACCCCCATCAGCATGACAATCAAGTGCATTTGCATACCCATTTTTTTTACCTCTCAGCTCAGTTTAGGAAGCGTGTCCAGTTTCAAGTAAAGAAGAAGTAAAGAGGAAGTACTGGAAACTGCACCATTTTAAGGAACCGAATCATGGGTATTGCTCGAAGTGACAAAATTCGCATCGAGTGTTAGCAAATGCAGAAGAAGAACCACATTTAGTATCCCAGAAGCGATGGACAGAGAGGGAGAAGAAGATTCTTTTAGTAGAAAAGAAGAGGTGGTTAGGTGGCCAAAAGAAAAGCCCAACTGCTCCTTTTGATCTCAAGCTACTATGCTTTGCTAGATATGCAGAGACTTGGGAGCTGGACACTGACGACGGTAGTACCTGAACTGAAGAAAGAATCAAGAAAAAGAATAAGGTCCTCCATGCTGCGATTTCTTTTCACATGCGTGCTTAAATTAATGCGTGTTGGAGCTGATCAAGCAGAAAGAAGACGGTACTAACTTAAAAGGGCTTACCGAGAACATTCTTGCTGGGGACAGTGTTTTTCACGTGAGAGAGAGAGAGACAGAGAGAGAGAGAGAGAGAGAGAGGCGATTTATCTATGAAATAAATGTCATGGAGTAGTACGAATCATGCAGTGATTATCACATGAATAGTACTGCTTGTTTTGGATGTTTCATGTAAAATCCATGGAGTTAGATCTCCGCATTTAGATACCGGAGTTATGAAGACCGAGCATTTGATTTCTCCACTCTTATCACATTACAACGTTCTTCCCCTCTCGACAAGATCAGCAATTCTCAATCCCACGATGTATTCAATGAATCAATTAATCTCATGATTCAAGTAAGATGCGAGTCAAAATCTTAATAGGCGGTTCGAATATCGAATCGGTTAGTCTTCAATTCATGCAGAACCCACTCTTCAACTATTAAAATAGATTAACAATACTACATCCGATTTGTCTGGCCTTTTTTCAGTTGATTCGGGCATGAATCTCCGAAAGTAATTATGAGCTACGCTTTCACATTACTTAATAAAGAATAAATATTCTTCCCAATTAAATGCTGGGATCTAAGATTGCTTTTCGACTTTTGGACATGATTGGTCAGCTAACTGAGCTCCCCTAACGTGATGTCTTTTTCTCTTGTGCGCTTTTGCTTTACTTCTTTTTCCGCTTGCTCCTCTGGTAAATTCAGCAAGCCATCGTCTTTTTAGCCATTGCTGTAATGAGACCATTCGCCACCATCAAGTGCAATATCCAACAAGATCCATCATTTGTCTAGTTACTAAATCATCACCTACCAATGGCCCAATACCACTATTACTATATGCTATATTGTAAGGACCAAATGACCCACACGCACATTTATTCAATTGAGCAACGGATGTTGGGGGACACCTTGCAGACCCTTTCCCGCATTAGTCAAATCAAGATCTGGAAATTTGAGGGGGGCAAAGATCCTTTAGTCCTAGGAAAGTGCCACAACATTGAGCCGAAGTCCTTGCGCTCACACTCTCTTGCTTTGTAAATGTCTTCTAACTCTAGACGTGGCTCACTTCTCTGTCATCTTTTTCACGTTGAGGTTAGGTCGGAATGGTAAGAAGAAGAATAAAATATGATTAATATGAAAAAGCCCCAAACTGATATATCCATAACAAATTTCACAACTAAGCTTAAACTAATACAAATATGACAAATTTATCTTAAATTGATGAAGATTTCAGTGGGCTTGCATATCAATTGTGTTATTAACTTATTGTCATGTATCATCTAACTCAGCAATTTCACGAAAGCTAACGGATAGTAAAGATATCATTTTTAGTGATCCAAAATTAATATTTTAATGATTATAAACTTGGTTTGGAGTACATTTATCATAGGTATATCGGTTTAGAGTTGTTCATGGTATTAACCTAATAAAATAAAGAGATGGGTTTTGATGCTTGTATAGAATTTTAATATGCCTAGGCAGATATTATTCCATGCTTAGCCTTAAGCATGCTAGTTTATTCATCAGTTAACTAGTCCAACAAGCGCCACTTTTCATTGCTTCTTTTGGCACCATTAAAAAAGGGGAAAAGAGTTAGAATGAAATTAAAATTACCCCATCATCTGCTTTTGTTTTATATCCAGATGCGATTATCATTTATTTCTTTTCCTTCTTTTTGACTCCACCACGTTCAGAGAAGGGTAACATCGAGAAAGCAATCATGTTCCCTTCGCAGAGGAGGTTCACGTGGCAATTATGACGTCATAAAGGCACACGCACGTTACTTATCACAAGCAAAGTCGGGAAAACAATCGGGAAGTTTTATTCGGATAAACGTCCAAATAATTATTAAAAAGATTCCTTCCTTTTCACCTAACCACGACCCTAATCTCATCGTAAATTGATTTATGGGAGATATAATGTAACGATTTTCCGGAGCGTCACATCACGTGTCGATCTCAACGCCAGAGCAGTCTCTCGGACGACATAAAGACAAGGCGCTGACAACTCATTCATGGCAGAATAAATTTAAAAAAAAAACAAATATTCCCGAAATAATTAAATGTTTTTCCATGATTCCAAACGAGTCGCATGTACAGGTCCCCCACCATTTGACGCAGGCACGGTAGGGTTCGGTAGTTTTGGTTCCTGTAACGTGCAAAAAAGTGCTGGAAAAACCACACCATTCTCAGCATGGGGCAATTTCCGAACCTGCTGTCGAAACCAATAATGTCGCCTCTCATCTGTCGGTGATTCCCAGCTTCGTGTGAACCGCGATGATCCTCGTGGAAAGCTTGATAGTACGGCGGAGGGAATGGGACGAGTTCGATTCCCGATCCCTTGAGTTTCTTGCTACATTGCTCGGATTACAGTATAGAGGGCTCGGATAAGAAACGGCTTCAAGGCAAGCTTTTGGAATGGTAAATGAGATAGGAATAAACTAAATTGCACAATGAATAGAAAGAAAACATTCCTAGGATGTTTGTGCATATGTGGGTATGTATGTGAAATTAGAATTAACTTATAAAATGCTTATTTTGACGTGACAGCAATACTTAATATTGATTGAAAGCACTGTCGGTATGAGTAACCTCTCAAAAAAGCGTCCACCTCTATGCAAAAATACAAAATCATGAGACTCGGTATGAGATGAGTTAAGATGGACAATATCTCAAGTGAATTAATCTAGAACTATCATGATCATTAGAAGAATTCAAGAAACATGAGAACATGTCCCTCGAATCTATCAAATTTGGTAGGATGAAGAGATATGTCGATGTTGAGATTGGTAGTGGGCCTTGACCTCGGGGCATCGGACATTAAAATGAATTATTCTAGATTTGGGCTTTTGTTGTCAACAACTTAATCTTAACTGGTAGCGTGGGGAGGTAAAATTATCCAAAAAGTGCAAAATCTATCGTACATTCATTACTTCAATTTTCAACCTTTCAAATGTTAATTGAGTTCCAAACATTTTCACGTTTTACCAATTATTTCCATTTGGCCAATTTTAATCTAAAACCATTGACATGGACATTGGTAGTGCAAAGTAAGACAGCCAGCGTTCATGTAATTTTTAATTTTCTTTCTTTTTTTTTTCTTTTCTTTTTCTACAAAGTTTGGCAAGGGTCGTTGATTGAACCTCACCAACCATAGGTGAGGGCCGCCACCCTTGCCCGTGGCTGGCCCTTGTGATCAGCGAGGGTTGGCTAGCAACCATTGCCAAAAGCTTGGAAGAAAAAGAAAGAAAGAAATTTAAAAAAAAATCATATCTTTTTAAAAAAATATATATAAAAGTTGTTAACATCAAAGTCGATCGTATCACATAAAACGGCTGTCATCCACATTAGTGATTTTCGGTTAAAATTGGCCGGATAAACTCCATTGACAAAATATGAAAATATTTAGGACTTAATCGGTAAAATTGAAAGGTTTAAAATTTGATTAGTAAAAATATAATAGGTTAAAAAAATTTTGGATAATTTTTTGAACTTGGGAATGGATCTGATGGTTCCTGGACCTGCGTTGTCTTAGGGAAGCCATTGAAGCCCGAAGTGTAAGTTTCACAGAGAAATTTGATGCAGGATCTTCAAAAGGCCTCTTCCTAACCAATCCTCTTTCCAGGGGTCGTCGACGGCTGACGAGATTGGGCAGATTGTGGCAATTTCTTAGGTTCGCATTTGGGTCGAATTCGTGGCCCATTGGACCGTATTGTTGACGGTTTTTTCTTTTTTTCTTTTTAATGTCGTATGTATGCAAAATATAACATTTCCATTAGAAGTTTTTGTTTTTTGTTTTATTTAGAGAGAGAAAAAGAAACGAAAATGCAGGTGGATTGGATACTAGTGGAATACACCTTGTACCATTAGCAGATAATTAAGGCAACTCCAGTTATCTTTGTACCAAATCAAGTCAATCCCTCTTACCTAATTTAAAAATAAAAAATAAATAAAGAAAATTCAAGTCAATCCCTTGCTGATTTCGGCGATGCACAACATACTTTGTTCAACTTTTATCCCATCTTAATGCACCAAAAAATGGTCGATTTAGTGATGAAATGGATAAAACGTATGTTGACACCTACCAACTTAACACATTCCATCTTAAAACCATTCAGATGGTCAATTTAGTGGTGAAATGGATCGTTCGTCTTTTACGAGATTACAAGTTTGATTCATGTTGCGAGTAAATCCCTGAGCAGCTCATGTTGCATTGTTTAACTAAGATATATGCGATTGTATGGAGTGACTTCCCAACTGTTGTTATTTTGATGGGGTTATATTTGGCGAGCTCGTCTTGAATTTTTGAATGCGAGTCGTGCAAAGTAATTATAACTCAGAGAATATTTCGTAGTATATGTGGTACACTTATGGAGATCATAATTTCCCTTTCTCACCCTTTTTATAATAGGGAAAAGAATTTCCATCTTGAAAATCAGCAATCTAGATGACAATTAATATGCCGTCAAATCATTGTCTACAAGGCTGAAATTTCAATTTCTTGGTAATCTATATTATTTGTGTGAAGGATTTCGTTTAGACAATCCATGTTCTCTTTCTATCTCCTAAATAAAAAGACCAAGTCCATTTTATGAAAACTTTTAAGGTTACCGTGTGTGTACATACATACGTACATACATACGTACATACATCCATAATTTCAAGAGCCGCATGTGCCCATATACCAATTATATATGAACTATATATGAAGCAAGAAATAATATATTTTATTATAGCCGTAGATACTTTGACTTCATTCTTTTACCGACTAAGGGTCAAAAGTAAGATAAAAAAACATTGTGATCATGCGTAATTCAATCTCAATACACATTGAGCCAGAGATAACAATTAACCAAACCATTACGTTCACATCCGTGAACCGACAACAAATTACAGAGCGCAAGAAGAAGAAGAAGAAGAAATTCTTCTAATAGAAAAGAAGAGGTGGTTAGGTGGCTAAAAGAAAAGCCCGAAGAAGAAGAAGAAGAAGTTCTTCTAATAGAAAAGAAGAGGTGGTTAGGTGGCTAAAAGAAAAGCCCAACTGCTTCTTTTAATTTCAAAATAATAAGCTTTGCTAAATTCGCAGGGATTTGGAAGCTAGACACTGATGATAATAGTCGAACTTAAGAAAGATTCAAGAAAAAAAGAAGGTCCTTGATGGTGTGTGGTTTCTTTTCACATGCGTGGTTAAAGTAAAATGGAATGAAGCTAACAAGCAGAAAGAAGACAACACTAGCTTAAAAGGACTTACCAAGAACGTTCTTGCTGGGACAGTGTTTTTCACATGAGAGAGAGAGAGACAGAGACAGAGGCGATTTGTCCATGTCATGGGGTAGTAGTATCTTGCAGTAATCATCACATGATTCCTACTATTTTGATTGTCTCGATATTGGATGTTTTATCTAACTCCAAGTAGTCGGGTCTCTAAACCACTGGGGATTCGCCCCAGTGGCCACCCTTCCATCTTGGAAGGGGGGTTGGGGGTTCAAATCCCTACCTTCTCAAGGAGGATTGGGAGTGGGGACGATTTCATTTCAGAAGTGGGTTTCAACCCCCACACCC